>PNEQ01063997.1:26538-62830 GCA_003012365.1 Medauroidea extradentata | reverse complement strand
CATGTTTCGGACGTTCTGGCTGTCACGTCGGCCGCCCTCGAAGGGTTAAGACGCAGTTGGGACAGGTATCTATGACGTAGGTTAGGCGGGTTTCCCACTATGAGCCACCCGGGCTTTGAGTCATCGGCCAGCCCTCAAGGTGTTACGAAACAGCCGCCGACCACTGGCCTCCAGGATCATGGCACGCAACAATATTATGTTTATCTACGAAATAATACACACTTGAAACTACGCTTCTATGATTTTAATAATGCAGCACGCTTGTTAGAAGCATAATTTTCGTGCCTCTCGAAACGGTTGAAATCGACATTTTTAGACTGATGTAACTTAAAATACCACCTGAATTCGTAAAGTATAAAACTAAGTCTATGCGTTGACATTTACTTCATACAATAAAATTTCAGGATCACCGCTTTAGAGGCTGCGTCACCTCTTTGTTAACAGTATTCATTTTAGTTTTATAAATGCAGGATTAAATACATACCCGGTTGTGTTTATAGAAACATTACATTTCACTATCATGTGCGTATTACTGGATGAAACCAGTACTGGGAGTTATTTGCTGTTTATTATTTTGTCAGAGAGTTTTTTTATCTTAAAATTTAAATTAGCTTAGTTGTTTCATAAATGCGTTTCAGTTTTTCTAATACGATGACATAATGCTAGGTAATGCAATTACCTACGTCCCTATTGAAATAATTCCAGCTAAATCTTGCCAGATTTGTAATCAGGAAGGAATGGACGACTTGAAGTACACGCCCCCTGACGTCACCGCAGGGGAAAAGTACTGTGGGGAAACAAAGCTTGTTTACAAACATGCTGATTTGTTAGTTGGTAGTTGCAGAAAGCAAAAATGTTGCGCATTCATAGATTTGCACGCAAGGGTAAAAAAATATTAGTTTCAATTTCATGGTTAAGAAACGCAAATACATAAGATTAATGTTTACCTGAAAAAACGCCAAATTCCAAATAAATAATCAATTTTCTTGACGTACATCTCATCCGGGACATGTGAAGTCAAACAGCTAAATGAAGGTTATGTTCGGCTGCGGTATCCATGGAGATAGAAATTGTTTCCCAAACCTGACTGAAGCTCCGCCTCTTTTCAAATCGTCAATTGAGAAAAAGTCATCATAATAAGTGACGCGGGCTCTTAAGGTCCCATAGGAAAAAGACTACAGAGAAAACCATGCACGCCAGTTTGGTGCGCTGTGTTTAGAGGCGATATTGCTTCTCGTGGCACGTGCTACTCTAGCTCTTATTGTTTCAAACGCGGAAGTTCGTAACCGGTACACACTACTCAAGTCCGAAAAGGAAAATACTACTATCAAAATATTGCACGCCAGTGTAGCGTGACGATAATAGAGGTGATCCTGTCCTCACCGAGCGCGACAGACTGAACCTTATCGCTTCCCTGTCTATGCGCCACAAACACGGGAAATTACATCCGGTACATGGTCCTCTTAAAGGGTTAAAATATTTTTAGCACTTTATATCTGTGTGACTCTCTCCTAGTAGGACTCGGCTGAAAAATATTTGACGATCAGTTTAATTAATTTTTTTGTACTTTTATAAGCAGAGGTAGGTAAACTTAAATCAGTACGTCTTCATTTTTAACAGTTTTTTTTCTTGTGGCTTTCTATTACCTTCCCGTGAGAGAAATTTTGCCCTGTTTTCGCGCTGATTACCATGCAAGGAAAGTAATAACAATCTAGATTTCACCTCCGACGGAAAATGAGGAAGCAAACCATTTTATACGCTCGCTACGAACGTTTGTTTACCCATTCAGCCCTTCGCGTCCACGGGCATGTAGCATTATTCCATAGAATAGGTAAGTATACAGAAGCGAACTGATGAGTGGTGCCTTTGAAGGTGCAATAGTTAGTGATGCCAACCGTCACGTATTACATGGGATTTCCCGTATTGTGTGACTGAAAGAATTATCACGTACATAGACAGAACGGGACGTGATATTTGCCGTTTCTAGTTCAAGTTGCTCTACTCGCATAATTGCATAAAATAGAAAGATTATTTACCTACCGTCATCTGTTATTTGTTCTTCGAGGCTTCGTTTCTGCAGTTCACCGCTCTCTTCCGTGGCCGCCAGATAGTTTGTTACCGTGCCTTGAGACAGTTTGTCACTGTTAGGGAACAGTGACAAAAATTTTATCGGTGACAACGTCACAGTCCGTGAATATCATTCCACCAATATTATTCACTAAAAAAGAAATTGTATCATACATACAAAAATATTATTTCTACCCGGTACAAATGTTATGTTCAGAGGCACGAAAACTGCTAAAATAGCACCAACTTGCAACTAGAAATTACAATTTTCCTGAGAGAGACCCCTCGCTAAATTGAGGGGGTCCGATGTTCCTTATGGCCAGATTGAAATAGTTGGCAACCTTAGAAATAGTTATCTGGCATTTAATTTCTACACGAGGCTTTAAACACGTGTAAACATCAAATACCCTCTTTTTTTGCTGAATTCCAAACTTGATTACGGTGAATAAAATGTTGGTTTGTGTATACACAGTAATTGCAACAAAACTCGTCTTGACGTCAAAATAATTCAGGAAAAATTAATACAGAAGTTGGTTACGACCTGCATGTCATAATTTATAGTCCTGTAAATGAGCTGCTACTCAGTGGAGAAGCGGACAATGAACGTACGTACGGGGCTACTCAATAGCTATACATAGGGAACTGGCTTCTAACATGATAATAATTTAACTCGCGAAAATTTCTTTCCCTACGTATATATTATGTCTCGTGTAAAAATGAAGTCTAAAAGTACACTTGATTGATTATTCGTATTTTAAAATAATTTTTCGACTGCCTGTTTACACAAAAATTACAATAATTTCACAAATAACGGTTGAGAACTATTTTCACTTGCATACATATTTAAATCACATTTCGACTTGCTTCTTATAAGCAGCTATAATCACAGTCATACTCTGTTCTCGCTCTGTGTTATACACCCCCACACCCCTTCCCACACACATACTATATATATATATATATAATATTCAGTAACAAGCGCATAATAAGCACACCAAGAAGCTAATCCTGGGCTAAATTACAGGACAACATTTTTGAGGAAAAATGAACGTTTGTATTTTATATGCACAATATGGCAACATGGTACTGTAGTGAGTCCCTCTTGCACTCCACAGGTATCTTACTACTACACTCTAATTCTGAATTAGTGAATATTCACAGATTCACACTGATGGATGGAGCAGTTTCAACAATTTCAATCAGTGAAAGTAGTCACTGTTTAATTTGTGAATATTCACTGATTTCCTTTCAGAGTACCAACATCTCACAAGTGAATCAGTGAATATTCACCTGTTTTTCCAGTTGTTTTCAAAGAACAGTTTCCACTTATTGAATCAGTGTAAAATCACTGGAAAATCTGTGGACATTCACTAATTAACTTGTGGAATGTTAGCACCCTTTAGTGGAATCAGTAGTCACCGATTTCAAAGTGGTTTCTTACTAATTCAGTTTGTTGAAACTGCTCCATACATCAGTGTGAATAAGTGAATATTCATTAATTCAGATTTATAGTGTACTGTTCTGACCTGCATAGTATGGGTGCAGGTTCAAATCCCAAGCAGTCCAAATATTATTGTATGTTCACTGGACGTAACATATATAAAAAATATACCTGGACGTGTAGAGCAAGAGGGGACTTTCTCCGTGTAGTGTTGCCATATTGTGCACGTAAAATGTAGTTGTACAACATTTTGCCACTTACATTTTAGTATCCAGTTTACCACAGGATTCGCTTGTTCTTGTTACTAGTTTGTTTCTGATCACTCTATATATATATATATATATATATATATATATATATATATATATATATATAATGTGTGTTTATATGTTTACGTATACAATACATGTATATGAACTTTACATAGCCAGTTATTTGTAATGTTATGACTTCCTCGTTATAAGATTTTAATGTCTTATGCACACACACCAACACACGCGTATGTTCACAAAAAATGCTATTTACCTTCAAATGAGAAGGCGAGAAGTGTCATTAAAGTTGTGAAAGTCGTATGAATAGCATGTCAGATCACGTTACAATGTAAACGGTGAGCTGACCTCAGTTAAAACCTCGTTCTTTCCATAGTCCCGAGAGTAAAAAATAAACCCGTTAGGACTGTGTACTTTCCTGATTGATTTTCATTGTGACATTTTTTTCTCTCGGTTGTGGTTGTTTCACGGTAGTGTAAGATTCTTTCTTGCGCGACGTAGTTTACATTACCTCGTTGTCAATGGTTTTTTCTGACCAGTGATTTTACGTTGCATTCTCATTCGCTGTCATCTGGCTCTCGCGTTGCACATGGTAAGGGGACAGGGAAATTTAGCGAATATAATATATCAGGACAAGATAGACGATCGCAAATGCATGAGTGTACATTTTAGTTTGTCTAGCAACTAGAACGATTTATAAGCAAGTCCATTCGTTTTTACTGTCAAAATTTTAGTTCATAATATAATTCTGTATCTGTGTACTTCCGTAGAAACTGACAATGTGTCTTTGTGCAAAACTGTTCCTACTTGAATGTGACAGTTGCAATTTCGATAGTCTGTTCACTTTAAACTGAGAAATCCCCGACACTTATTATATTCAAAAACTTTATATAAATTGGGCTAAGTATGTTAAGCTATGCAATTGGGAGAATGTTTACACGTTTTTTTTTCTTCAGGGAAGTTTCAAGGTAGTAAGTAGTGAAAATGATTGCAAAATGGCTGAAAGAGAGAGAGAATTTTGGTCAGCGCTTAACATAGAGGTCTTTAGCACTGGCGAGGGAGTGATGCGAAGTGAGTACTGGAGCAGTGCCGGAATGAAAGGGCGGGGAAAACGGGAGATCCCGGAAAAAACCCGCCGACCAACGGCATCGTACGGCACGATTCCTACATGCGAAAATCCGGGGTCTGACCCCGCCGGGAATCGAACCCGAATCGCCTTGGTGAGAGGCGAGAGGTCTGACCCCTCGGCCACCGAGACGCGAAAATGGCTGAAAGAAAAATTTAAGCAGTGCTCAATTTATCGGTAACAGTCTATACCTTAAGAAGGGTCTTCTCCGGTGTCGAATTTCCACCTATGACACGTGGGAACAGAGTAGCGATAAGAGCCATTGTCCCACGATTGACGAGAAGCATATCACCTCTATTCGCAGCGCGCGTGCAAGGTTTTCCTTGTAGTATATTTCCTACAGAACTTTAAGCGGTAACCACAACATTCTATTTTTGAATAGTATGAAGTAAAGACCAACTCATGCCTCTCGCTTTACACTTTACGAATTCCGGTTAATATTTTCGGAGTTACGGCAGTCTAAAAAAAAAACCGTTTTTGCCATTTTGAGAGGGCCAAAAGTCATGTTTCTAGCAAGCGTGCTGAACTTTTTAAAACATAGAAGAATAGTTTTAAGTGTGTGTTATTTCGTAGATAAACATAATGTTAATACGTTAAGCTGTTTCGCGTAAAAAAGAATGTGTGTGACATGCTGCATCGCCGCGCCGTCCATGTGCCAGTCGAGGACCCGCTACGTCTCTGTGATCCGGTCAACTCGACGCCGGGGAAGTGTCGGCCTGCAGGCGCCGGGACGCCAGGGGGGAGACGTCTCCAGATGTCCGGCGTCGTCGGGGTAACGGAACAGGGTAGTCGTCGGCGGGCGGGCTGACTCACCGACAAGGAGAGGACCCAGTTTCCGGGCTTCTTTAATCGCACCGGCGTCAGCCCCCCGCGGGCGCAGGGCCGCTCGGCCGGTCGGCGCGCCGAACTGGGCTATTGGAGCATGTCGCCGCCGGACATTGCGTCGTGAGATATGCCACGCCGAGTAACGGAACATCTCCCCCCCCCCTTCCCCATTCTTCCCGTCCACCCTCACCGACCAAGCTTGGTAGCACGCCCAAGCTTCTACATTTTTGACGATAATTATTTTGTAAATCATAAACGGGAGCAAATATCATAATACCGCTCTGTAATTTCGTTATAACTGTTATTAAACTCGTACTACAATTTAACGAGACAAAATACAGTCAGATGCTAGCTAATTAGTAGGGACTTGCAAAATTCGCGTTATTTTCTGACAGCTACCTATAAGACTCCAAGTGACCATAGGCTCGTTCGACGCCCCCCGCTGGCCGATATTGTCGTGACTTGCCGCGGAGAATGCTTACACGGTAGAGAGGCCAATCTCTGTAAAGACGTAACACACGTCAATGACAAAACACAAAAGTTCGTGGCCAATTGAATCGCAGATTATACTCTGTTATTATAGGAAAGTGAAGTTTAGTCTGCTACCAAATAACGTGAATTTTGCATGTCTCTACAGTCCTGTGTATACTCTGTCTTCAGCTACTTGTACATTGTCTGCTGCTCCAGTGAGTGGCCAGTTGTACATGTGACAAGGTAGCGCGGGAGTCTGTGAGTGTTCTCATCCTGGTCTGCTATTGGCTCAGAGTTCTCAAGCTCGAGTTTCACTAACTCTGACCCAATCGCGGAAGTATAAAGGGGAACAGGATTTTGAACTGTCAAGTCATTGCAAATGATTTTTTTCGAAATTCCAGGGCCTCTTGTAATCCATTAATTAATGGAATTTCTATTTAATTGCTAAATTTGTTCATGTCTGTATCGTTTGTCTCGAAAAATTGAAATATATAGCAAATAGGCTATGGCTATAAATACATAAAACACATTCAAAAATACATTTTTTTTAAATTCTGAAATTTGGAATTTTTTGCTACTTTTAGAAATATTTTGAAGTACAAAATATTTTGTATTGTGTTTTTATATACTTAAAGCCCTACTAACACGTGGCACGTACCTCCACTGTGAATTTTTGGGTTTCATTATGGTAATTGGTTGTCGGAAAAAAAGGGGAGGGGTAAAGTAAAAATTTACAAATGTTTTTTCTGTAGAAGGAAATTGTACTCACAAGTAACGTCTAAAAAACTAATAAGATTTCATATAAGTACAAAATTACAATTTAACCCGTCTCGAACACCCTTAAGAATCAGAATGCGCCATCTTACACTTTTACATATCGTAAGTTCTATACGAAGAAGTTTAACTAAATGTTGCGCCTGACATGGCACAGATATCGCCTTCTTAAAAATTATATATTTTTACACTCAAATACCGTTGTTAATTTTTGACTGAGCCCTCACACCATGGCTCTCTGTTAGACAGAGATCTTAAGGGCCTCGCCTACCTGCGCTTCAATTGCGTCGCAACGTGTTCGTAAATATGTTTTTTTTTTAAACCTATTCTACATCTGGGTGTATATACGAAAAGAAAATACACTCCAAACGATGCGTAAAGAGTCATTTCAAGGCATCAAATCGATTTGAAAAAAATAGTTTCGGAGTTCTTCAAAATGGCTAAAACCAGCTTTTCCAACCTGTTAGATCTGAAAAACTACTCGCAGGATTCGTGTGAAACTACTGTTGGAGCATGCAATGAACTTAGCTTAAAACTTTACACCAATAAAAAGATGGGGTGACCACTGAAAGTGTCAGTCAGGCGAGTGTTCTACGATACTATTGCACGCCGTTTGTGTCTTGTGGTAGAGGTGATACCCCACTATATGAGCCTGTCAACATCGCCCTTGGCGCCGTGCCTCACTCACACAAACACACTGCCAGTAGGCGGTCTCCTTAACATTCCTATAGGTCATTCGGGATAAAGTGAGCACTGAAAATGTAACCTTTGGAAAATATCACTAGCCGTTACTGCATATAATTCAACGTTAAATGTAGTCCCCATACCACTTGTATGTTTGACAGCGAAATTACGTAATATGTTTCCGTGTGTTTTCCTCGTTTAGTACAACAATACAGAAATAAAATCAACCCAAATCGGCGTAATTGTATTTTATGTAATTAATAATCTTGTTTTTATTAAACTGTATCGATTCCTACCAACCGCACGATTAATCTTACACGAGCAAACGTCACGTGACGTGTCCAGTGAGGTTAGACATGTCCCGTCGTTAGCCGTTACACGCGGAAATATACGAACTGGCTCAAAATAGAACTTTAGCAGGCATTTTTTGAGTGCTCGCTTTATCCCGAACCCCGTATATACAGCGAGCGCTACATACCGTGTCTGAGGTACGGGAACATGCAGACGATAAGGTCTAGACTGGCTCGTGTGTCAACAACCGCGTCGCCCTTATGCGCGGTGCGCAAAAACGACGTGCAGGGTTTCCGTCGTTGGCTTTTAATTATGAAAATTTAAGCGGTGAAGGTATTTTTTTTTTTTACTTTCGGAAATTGTCCAATGCGTGCTTCTTTATATTTTGTTTTACGGTTCAGTGTTGTAATTCGGACGTCTAAAAATTGAGTTTTTAGCTATTATTCAGGGAGCCCTGAAACCATATCTCCAAGCGTTATACAAAAAAAAATAGATGACCGTAGTGTTAAATGTGTTTTCATTTCCTACGTAAAGTTATCGAACACATGTTTAGTAGTATTTCTTGGGGGAAAAAAACTTCTTCCTAACACTTTGCAACAGTGTTAATGCGGTAGCTGTATAGAGCTCTTAAGTGGGGGTGTTAGACAAATTTATCATATTTTCTGTTTTTGAGCCATAACATTTGTTCGAACTGTATTATCACAATGTTCTCTTCGGCTAAGCATAGGATATTTTCTTGGTAAACTGCGTGACATACATAATAATGGAATCTTTCATTCCTTTTTAATGCAGAATTGTTGGCAGAGAATTCTTGAACGTTAACGTATAATTTATTCCCCTGCAATGGTTCTACATGACAAATTAATGAAAGATTCCATTACTATTTCAGTCAAGCAGTTTACCAAGAACACATCCTATGATTTGTCGAAGAGAACGTTTTGATAATACAATTTGAATAAATATTATGATTAAAAAACTGACAATACAATAACATTGTTTAACACTCCCCCTTAAGAGTGAGTTTTAGTCACCATCTTGAATTTTTGTATTTTGTGTCATAACTTTTCTTGTGGGTAAATGTTCGGATCTTTAACCTATGTACGGAATAGAATACATATTGATAGAACTATCGACACCATAAATATAGTTTTGTCGTTGATGTTGTTACAAACCGATCTGCAGTTGGAACATTCTTATTCCTTTTGTAACTGAAATTCGATCTGTAACAACGGTAACGGAAAACTAAGATTTATGATGTCTAAAATTCTATTAATACGTATTCTATTGTGTAGTTGGGTTAAAGTTACAAAAAATTACCCCGAAGAAAAGTTATAACACAAAATACAAAAATTCAAGGTGGTGACTAACACTATCTCTCTTAAGGCTGTACAAGTGCGATAAAATCATAATTTTATATCTTTATGAAATAGTGTTAGTTTTGTAAACGATACTTGTGAGTGCAATTTCATCTTACGAAACAATTTAAGCTTTCACAGTTTTCTCAAAACTGTGCGCCAAAGTCAAAATTTGCTTTTTCTGTTGCTATGCAAATAGCGAAAACCGCCTGACCTACTTGAATGAAATAATTCACTGTGATATTACATTCCATGAACTATGCAATAAAATATTTAAAAATCCATTACTGTAATATTTTGAATTTTTTAAAAAATCGCAAAAGTGCAGGGAAAATTATAAAAATTCAGCAATTTTTTTAAATGCAAAAATTGTTCATGAAATTGTTTAAAATTGTTTTATTACGTAGTCCGTGGCATGTTATGTGACTGTGAATTATTTCGTATACGTAAGTCGATTGGTATTCACTATTTGCATGGCAGCAGAACATGCCAATTTTGACTTTGACGCACAGTTATGAGAAAACTATGCGAGTTAAAATTGTTTCGTAAGAGGAAACTGTACTCACAATTATCGTCTACAAAACTAACACTATTTAATATAAAGATAAAATTATGACTTTATCGCACTTGAACACCCTTAAGCAATAAGTAAGTGAGCTTTTCGTCTCACTGACAACGAAGTCTTTCGAGACGAGCAATATGACAGCAGCTTGGAGATAAGTCGGCTATTACCTGAGTTAGGAACCATCCCAGAATTCACCTAGAGCGACTTCGGGAAACTATGGAAAACCGAAATCAGGATGGTAGGAGCCGAGGGTCGAACTCGGGTTCTCCCGAATGCGAGACGAACATGTTATGATTGAGCCAACTCACTCGGTATAAGCGGTTCGGGATAAAGTGGTCACTCAAAAAAGTACTGCTAATGTTATTTTTCAGGCAATTTGTATCTTTCCGCGCGTAACGACTAACTACGGGAAATGTCTAGCATCTCTGGACACGCCCCTTAAATCTTGCGCGTGTGAGCTAAATTGTGCAGTCAGTAGAAATCGATACAATTTGATAAGAAAAATGTTTACGGCTTATATAATATATATATTATTATATCGATTTTGGATGTTTCTGTTTCAGTGTGGTTGTATTTAAATAGGAAAAGACATGGAACTATATTGCGTAATTTCGCTGCCAACCATACGAGCAGTAAGGTAACTAGAGTTAATGTGAAATTGTATGGAGTAACGGCTAGTGATTTTTTTTTCAAAGGTTACATTTTTAGTGCTCACTTTATCCCGAACGACCTATACCAATCAGATGAGTGTCAGTAATGTGTAGCTCAGCGCCTGTCAGTAGGCAACCTTGTCCCGACACTATCAGTGTAGGTTGCAGATCTCATAGGCGGAGCAGTAAAAATGCCCGGCGTGGGAATGTGAATGGCTGTAGTATGGAATCAAAACAAACAAAATAAGGCTCTAGAACCTCGCTTACAGGCTGAGAAGTCCGTTAAAGCGAGGAAATCGTGAAATAATGAGCCTATTTTCTTGTAAACTAAGCTGTGTGTGTCCACTTCAACAAATTATTTTTTAAGAGGAATGTACAAAATGTACATTCATTACTTATGTCTAGGCAGTTAAATTATAGTTAAAATTAATTAAAATGAAACACTTTTACGGATTCAGAAAAAAAATCGAACGACTCTTGTCAATGTTGTGTGTACTTCCTGTGAGGGAATTCGAAAAATGTAAAAGTTCAATATTAGCTATATTTTCTGGTTACTTTTTACAGTCATAATAAAATTGGGCCTCCGGTTTGGTTTCTGTAGAGTCGAGACACAATGACTGCGGTTGGGTCCTAGAAGCATGGGGCACTAAGGCCGAATTTATTATATAAATACCTATTCTTGCTATCTTCAGAACGTCCTTAAGGGCGTACAAGAGAGAAAAATCTTAGTTCTATATTTGTATGAAGCAGTGTTAGTTTTGTAGACGCCACTTTTTTTTATCTCTAATGGAAATATTTCTAGCATGCATAGTATTCATATAACGGCATCGCAAAGTCAAAATATGTATGACTACGGGCGCATACAACTAAAGAAAACTTTCAGAATTACTAAAAATAAATAATTTACTCTACGATTATATGTCGCGGCCTAATGGACAAAAGTTACTAAAACATGATAGGGTGCATCTTCGTATTTTTCAAATATTGCTGAAAATGTTTTTAAGGTTGAAAATTAGCGACATCTTAGGTGCACTACAAACGAATACAGTTTTATTTCATTCAGATATTTAGTTTTTGACCAATAGCAGCGTTCATCCTGATTACAACGATACCAAGTTGATAGCAATACGAACTGTCGACTCATTGTGATATATGTGTGCAGTAACAAGTGCGTGTCCCTTTCTACGACGCGACTATTTCTTACGCTCGCCTTTCTTACGAGGGTAGAGATCAAGCGACGTAACCTCTTCCTTCCACGTCCTTCCTCAGACTGAAGCGCGCACTAGTCTTTATACAATGTCTGCGACCACTTTAGCTGTATATTAACGTGATTCCGAGCATATATCCCGAGTTTCATAGGAATATGAGAGAGTGCTGATATTTACTTGTCTTGAATAGCCTTAAGGGCCATCAAAAGGGGAGAAATCATAATTTTATATTTGTATAAAATAGTGTTGATACTGTAGACATTCATTTTCCTCTTACGAAAATTTTTTAGTTCAGACAGTTTTCCAACAGTGACATTTCAAAGTCAAACCTTGCATATTTTTACTTCATACAAAACTTTTAAACCAATAAACAGAATGAAATGAAAAAATCTAACCAAATCTAGATGTAACTATCTACGGCTTGAAGCATATATGAATATATTATAAAATATTTTTGTATTTAAAAAAAACCAAGATAACAGAAATTAAAAATTTTTGCATTTTTTCAAATGCAAATATTTTTGTAATGGTTTTCTATATGCTTCAAGTTGTAGACCGTGATAAATGGTTTTGATGTAGTCCCCCTCCTCCCCCCCCCCAATCTCAATATGTTTACTAGTTTTCAAGTTTTGTAGGCCTATGTCGTAAAATTATAGCCTAGACTTAGAAATGCCGTTATGGAACATCTGACTGAGCTAATTTTTTTTTTTTTCGTAAGAGAAAACTGTACTGCCAAGTAACATCTATAAAACCAACAATATGTCATACAAATTTAAAGTTGTAATTTTTCCCCACCTGAACACCCTTAATGAGATCGAGCATCGAAGCAGTTAACAATGCCGCTGCTAGCCATTCAAAACACGTAAACCCGTCTCTCGTGGTTGATTAACGACGTGGCAACACTGTCTGGCCGGCGAACGTGACAACAGCGCGTCACGAACAAGCTCTCTTCCAAACACGCGATATACGCTTGGGCAGGTCATACGCACGTCTCGCCACAGTCTTCCCACGTGTAATATCCGCATACTTCACTCGCCCGTCACGTTTCGCAAGGCGAGGGCCGAGGGGTAAGAGAAAAAATACAGGGGGAGGGGGAGGGAATTCACTACCGCATAACACTGCCGAGAACACATGCCACTTCGCATTAAGAGTGTTCAAGTGCGATAAAATCATTATTTTATATTTTTATGAAATAGTTAGAGCCCGGTAATTTTCGCGAAAAAATTTTTGCAGCACTTTGTTTCAGTGCCTTACGTGCGCACCTGCATCTCTGCTATGTGGTCAGTGACTGGATGCCGTAACACCCAGCGTGTGGAGGTTAAACCCGCAAATCACAGACGTGATGTGTGACAGTTATCCGTGTACTGATTGGCACAGTCAAATGAATAACAACTCTGCACAAAAACACTCTGTCAATAGGCATGAAGTTGAGCTGCAGGTGTGCACGTAAGACACTGAAACAAAGTGGGGCAAAAATCTTTTCGCGAAAAATACCGGGCCATAGAAATAGTGTAATGTAGACGATACTTGCAAGTAGAGTTCACTCTTACGAAACAATTTTAGCTTTCATAGTTTTCTCATAACGGTGCATCAAAGTCAAAATTCGCATGTTACGCTGACATGCAAATAGTAAAAATTACTCAACTTTCTTAAATGAAATAATTCACAGTGAAATAACATGCCACGGGCTATGCAACAAAACATTAAAAAATACATCCAGTGAAATATTTTTGTATTTAAAAAAATTGCTGATTTTTCAACTTTTTTCTTGTACTGTTGCGGTTTTTTTAAATTTAAAATGTTATCCTGTGGGTTTCTAAATGATTTATTACGTAGCTTATGAGATGTTCGTCAGCAGTGAATTGTTTCATTTAAGTAAGTTGATCTGTTTTAACTATTTGCATGGCGGCGTAACAAGCAAATTTTGACTTTGACGCACCGATGAGAAAACTATGAGAAATAAAATTGTTTAGTGAAAGGAAACTTTACTCACAAATACCGTCTACAAAACTAACACTTTCTCTTCAAAACATAAAATTGTGATTTTATCGCACTTGAACACCCTTAAAATCGGTTCACAAAAGCATAGAACATAGTTCGTTCACACAAGAACTAATATCTAGGTATTCTTACCAACTGCTTCATAACTGAAAAAAGTGGTCGTGTGCATAGAGATGCTGACAAAAGAAATGGCAATATCTCATTTCTTGGCGTACGCATAGGACAGCAACCAATCGCACCAAAATACATTTGTGGATGTCTGCCTCAAGAGATTAGAGAAACATACAGGTGGAGTATAAGGTATTATCTAGGGCGAGGGATATGAAGCCTTGAGGCGGAAGGTGGAGGATCCCATCCGCAGTATTGGTAACTGAAAAATGTTGTTTATTACCATAGCAACGAGTATAATGCGACTGTGAGTTGGCCAACCATAACCTCGTTCCTCAATACATCTACAGGAACAGCTGTTTGCACTCCGCCATATTGTAACCTGAAATAACAAAGTCAGCTTGGCCTCACTATCGGCTGCTAATGCTTCAGCTGTACTTTTCTCTTATAGACTATTCACTTTAATCTGACCACTCCCCACCACTTATTACATAAAAAAAAACTGTACTTTATTGGGGCCACAGATGTTAAGCATTGGTAGTGGTGAAATGTTTACACCGGTTTGTAGTCTCAGGGAAGTTTTCATGATAAAAATATTAAAGGTGAATGCAAAATGGCTGAAAGAAAAATTTAAGCAGTGCTCACTTTATCGTGAACAGTATATATCTCTGCCACGTTGGTTTAACATAAAAAAAGAATAAAAAAGTTATAAGAAATTTTAATGTTAAATATTATGTTTCTATATTATAAATAATGTTTTACGCTATGCATTTTATTGGATGTTTGTTTCTGTTATCTACAAATAAGATTCCACTTCAAATATGTTTCAAAACTTCGGTTGCCATCTATACAGCAACGAATATTTCAGATTCGTCGAAAAAATGCCTTTGGCTAAACATTACAATACGACTTCAATTGTGAATTAATTTTTTCACAAGGCTACATTTTTTCTACTGTTATGTTATATATTCTGTGCTTAAGTTTTTTAATTGTGAACCAACTTTAACTGGCTGCATTTGCACGTGCTGCGCAGAGAGTCCAGGAAAACACGGTTATTCCAAAACCTCTCCACATGCAGTGGCGGATTTAAGGGGGCGGCTACCGGGTTGAAGCCCTCTCCCCTCCAAAATCGTATTTGACATGTAGCCAAAGTATGTCCGGTCGCCTCAAGGAAACTGGAGTTTTGTTGTACGATGATCCAAGTACATCTAACGTGTCCTACTTGTATGTATGTTTTTTTTAATGTTCTGTAACAGTAAACAACACTTTTGAGACGGCTGGTATTTCTTTACAACCCATAAAATCACATAAACCCCTCTCAAAATATGTTTCGCAATCCGCCACTATCCACATGTCTTCGCAGCATTTGTTTACGAACAATTTTAAAATTTTGAGAGTTGGTGAACCTGACGCATGAGTTGTGCTGTAGCGTCGTACGTAAAGTATTTTTCTCGTATAACTATTAAAATATTTCCAATGCGTTCATCTACGAAAAGGAAACACACCTCAACTATGTCCCCTAGATTATAAAAATGTCGTCCGATAATATCCTCGAAAGTACTAACAGTGACTTTTTTTTTTTTTTTTTTTTCACAATTCTATAGCTGAGAAAATATCAACCGTAATCGTAAAACAAAATCATAGAAACCTACGGTGAACTTTCCACATACTTTCCACAAATAAAATAACACTGTCATAAACTAAATACGTGTTTAGAACATACGCCATCGCAGCAAATGGTGTGTCACAGACAAATAGAGAATACACACAAACAGACAAATAAACAAACAAAAGGACTTTGCTTGCAACTGGCAAACTAAGGCAAACATATACAACTACAAAAGGAATTCAGTCAGTGATTCAAAATAAAATCACACAAACGAGAAGCCAAGCTACAATAAACAAACCAAGGAAATAAATTAATGAATTAATTAATAACTCATATTATTACACGAAAGGAATTCCACTTTACTTATTTTTTTCCATGGATGTGTTACATTCTTCTTCTGTGGGCGCCGTCTAACTTCAGGGAGTCTGCGCGCTAGAAGTAATCGGCGGAACTATACAAGAACGATCTTGAAGCGCGCATTGTTACCACATTGTCACAACGACACAGGCGCTGTGTGATGTGCGTGTGTATGTATGTATGTATATATATATATATATATATATATATATATATATATATATATATATATATATACACACACACACACATACATATGTGTACCTAAATGTTCTTATTTGTCTGTTATTTCTACCAAAATTAATTTGCGTAGGTTAATCACTTTTGGATCACTACAGTTCCTAGCCATATTTTCAGAATTTAAAATATTGCCTGTTTATAAACAAACCTAGCGTCTGCAGCGGGAAACTGTAGGCTCTTAACGACGTAAATTGTAGGCACTTACGACGTAAATTCACAGGGTTAGCCCGGCCAGAGATATTTTACGACTCTCCGGTTGTAAACTTATCCGTATGAGGTTGCTGGCTTTCAAAATGTGAGCCAAGCTCTTCGTTTCACAGATTGAATAGCGACCTTGTTAATATATAATAATTAAAGCATCCTTTACCTTTCTTATGATACGACCAAGATAACCTAGTTAACATAGATTACTTATCGTAAATGTAAAACTACGTTAAGGTTAATTCTACTACAGTTTGGAAATAAAATTATTTTTCTTATTGGAGAGTTTGACACAGGGAAAATTTCTGTCGCTAGCTTCACTGCTATCGCCAAGGAACCAGAAATATATGAAACTGCAGTAAAATTAAATTTAAATAGGCTAGAAATGACAGAAGTCATTTAACTTAATTTTTAAGTGGAAATGAACCAATTTCGCGATTAAAATTATTAACCTTATGTAACTTAAAATTCAGGCAAGTTCTGCGATTGGTCAATTTGCACACATAACCGATACCAGCGCTCAAGCGGCAGAAATTGTCCCTGTGCCAAACTTTTAACATAGATCTTTCCCAGGGGGTGGCCATGCCGTATACTGCCCAGGCAAACACTTGAAGTCAGTGTATGTGTGCCCTTGTTGCTTGAACATTTATACACGTGGTCATTGTAGCCCATAAACATTGTTACCGCCATAAGAGACAGTGTATTTTGCACGAAGTTTTAAGAGCAATAGTGAAAATTATTTATCGAATAGCATATGTGTCGAGTTTATCTTAGTCTATGTTGACTGGAGAACAAAATTTTTAAATAAAATTGAAACTCAACAACATGATTGCGTTTTGATACACGTTTCTGCGAGTACGGACATCGCCAATGGTTTGTGCATGGAAACCATTGTTGAACTAACTTAATACATTTATGCGCTAGTATCTGCTATTTATTTGACAATTTGTGTGCAAATTTGTTTGTTTTATTGCTATTAGCAAGCAGTTGCACATCGCCAGTGACGTATATACGCGTAAATAAACAATATTTGTGGCCTTATTTTCAGGTTAGTTCGCTAGGTTTATCTACATAAACAATAGTTTAACCACGTAATTTACACTATGCAAATGTAAAACATGGCTCTTTTACTCATGGAATGTAACAGTAGCATATATATCTCAGTACCTGTTCTCTCTCTACACCCGAATGCTACGCACGTAACAGTTTTCATTCAAATTTGTTCATTCTACAGTATCAACACCATACGAAGCACTTACGAAAACCTTACTCGATCTACTCGATGCTGTGTGTTGGCCAACAATAACGTATTGTTCGCGCAAAACTGGCATATATACGTCGACATCAAGGAAGTCCCAACTGCCATCTCCTGTGTACTTCTACCTCCGTGATCTTTCTGACCTGTAGTATATTTAACCTAAATTACGTTTCGTAAATGCCCATTATTGATGAAGTTAGCGTGATAGTGCTTAAGTTAAAATATTGCAAATGTAATATATTTTACATATATTTTTATTTTGTTCTAATTTACATTCAGATTGACAACTGTACTTCTAATATGTTATTTAAAGAATTATTTTTTTCGTGAAAGGATAGGATTCTGTTTTTATGGACAGTGGATAGCTTCAGTACTATGTTTTGTATTTATGTGAAATTTTTGCTAGTTGCTAAACTTCATAAAGGGGTGCAATTTTCACAACGTCAAATTTTTTTGTTACATATTTGTTGTGTAATCAACAGTCAAAGACACTATTTTTACGCTTTAGTGTAGAGAACTAAAACACTTACGTTGATGAAACTTGCTAGGCAACATTTCTGCATCATTGGCTATTCGAAGATATGTCAATGATTTCTTGCATGAAAAGTCACCTTGCCTTTTCGTAAGCGTAAAAATTCGTTAAAAATGTGCCGATACAACCGTGTATTTAATAACATTAAATTTTCGTTAACAAAAGTTGCTAGTTACGTATTTAAGCACTGAAGAGTATTATTTCGTTGCCCCCATAGCTTCATATTATGGTTACACAAAAACGTTAAAATTGCGACTTAGCCCAGTTATTACACAAAACATGTGGAAACATAATTAGATTTTAGTTTGCGAAAATTGTACCCTCTTTAGTGTGCGTTTATTGACTAGAAATCCACAAAAAATAAAAGATAATGCATTTGGAAGAACCCAACGTACTTGCTGCCAAAACCGACTAGCTCAGAGTCCTAACTCTCATGTTAAAACAACAAGAACTTTATTTTCGCCGAAGACATCCGAAGTAGGCGACAATTTTCTCCCCTCCCTAATACCAACATTAGAACACGCATCAAAAACAATGAAGAGAGGTGTTTCAGAACTGCTACGCTCGTAATATATTCTCTCATTATTACATTTACTTTTTAGTATACAAAATGAAACTATTTTGTAACGATTTCCGTTATTATGATGTGCTCAATTTCATTTTGCTACTAATTCTTTATACCATTTACTTTCCGTTGATGAGTAGTCCGACGGAGGTATCTTCGGCAATTTTCGGTTAAGAATTCGTTTTCCTTGTTGCAGGTACAAGGCCATTACGTTACGCACAGTGGGTGGCCAACGGGTAACAAATGAATTCGTTCGATCAGAAGTTGTTTACTGTAGCTTTGCTCGCTAGACGCGTTGTTGTGCTGTGATATTTATCGTCCGTTAAGAAAATGTTTGTATTACACACTGCAGATACACGTAAGTAACGTTCTAATGTTTAAATTATGTTTTGAATGTACAAGTAAATTACATTTCAATATTAAAATATGTTTTGAAGTTTGTCTTATATACTGCAGGTTATTTACGGGATCGGCCGAAGAAAGAAGACATTTTTAAATACAATTTTTTTTTTAATTTTAAATATGCTTACGTAAAGAAGACGAATTAAAATTGAATGTTTGTTACGTATTAGAAGGGAGCACATTTTCAATAAATTCATTACTAAGAAAATATTCCATTGTGAAATCAGTTCACGGTCATTACCCCTTAATTTCAAACAATCGGTTGTTTACACTAGTTTGTTTAGCAAACTGTTTTTTGTTGTTTGGAAGTAGGTCCGTAATTATCAAATATTTTACTACATCTACAGATGCTATTTATCTAGTTATTTAAAAAACTAGAGAGCTGTTAGCGGCGACATAACCTCAACTTGATATTTTTCCTGTACTATGTTTGTATTAGTAGAAAAAAACTACAACTAATGTTGCCGTAAAGGTTGCTGGTTATCTATTTTAATGTCAATACATATTTTCGTTGATAATTCTAGGGGTGGCCAGGTAAATTTGGCAGTACTGATAATTTGACATTATTTTGTATTCCTTTTATTTTCAAGTTACACTGATAATTTAGGAACTCATCCTTAAAAGAAACAGAAGTATCTAACTTATATTAAGGTCTCGCTCTTTACTTTTGCAGTGTTTTTGAAAATATTTCTTTTAACGCAAATTAATACTCATATCAAAAATTCATTATTAAAGTTTAAACACCAATATATCTTTGTTTGTATCGGAATTTTTCTGTTGGAATACACCTAGCCGATTTTTAGATTTTTCCCCTTGAAATATCTCATATTTTGTTATATAAAAAAAACGAAGCAAAATAAATTTTTGCTAACAAACGGTACATCATTTAAAAAAAAACACTCTGGCAAAATTGTGTTTCGTATGACTTTATACAGTCTCAAATTTTTTCAAAGCATTTGGTTAAAAAATATTTGAGTTGTTTGCAATTTTATTGTTTGAAATAAATGAAAGACCATGGCGTTAAAACGTGTTTAAAAAACAAATAAGCATTAATGCATTAATCATCCGTTAACTGACACAGTAGTGTCAAGTCTCCCATATTTTAAACAAAAATGTTCTCTGTGACTGGCTACTCTGCAGTGATTCATGTTGCAAACGGAAATGTTCTTTATCCTAACCTAACCTCTCGTCGCACTGTCGTGTGCAGAGTGAGTGAAACGCACAGCTGCATGTGCCACAGAGATTCGACACGTATGATAACGAAACCTGAGTGTTCACGTAGTTCGGTTGTTTCCTTAGCAGATGTAATTACCTAGTTTCCTCGACCCTTCACCGGCACAGAAAGTCGGCTGTGAAGCAGCTGCTCCGGAACCTTTATCTCCTTGCCGATCAGTTACCAACCAAACAACACGCGCACAGATTTGACATTTGGGTTCTTAGAGCATAGATAACAACTAGAGAGCTTATTGCCTATCCCTTTCAATGCTGTGAAGTGATTCCTAGATCTAATCAGCTGTTGATGGGCACCGAGCGAAACAAGTTTCGTAATTATTACTGCATAGCGGTGAGCATATTGTATTTAAATGTCACTCACATTTAAAGAAGCATATACAGTACAGAATGATTCGCTGTCGCTTATTACCAGGATCCATCGATTGTCGTTCATTTACATGTAAATTAAGAGTTTGTTTACATGTTCTGTTTACATTGTCTTGGCATTTTCGTTTTCCAGTAATTTAAAGAATGAATAAAAATGAATCTGTTGTGTATTCATTGTAAAAGATTCAGTCTATAAATCTAATTTATCAAGGTCTTTACAAATTGATATCGCAACATTAATTATTTTCTAGCGTTTTTTGTATATTATGCCTATCGCTAGATGTAGGTTTCACAACAAAGGCACCAAGCTATCTCTAATTATCCATGCTCTAAGTTTGGGTTCCAGTAGGAAAAATTCTCCAGTTAAGACACTGGCATCAATACACCAACCAAAGACGTTATAAATGAACAAGTTACGTTGCTCTTTTGTTACATGACCAAATTGAACGCTGAAATATTGCAGGCGAAGATACGGCATTTGTGTACTTTAGAAGAGGCCACTGTCGTAGAACAAGTCTGGACACACTCCTGGAAACTTGACCGCCTTGTTTTTTGCCTGTAGTTCCCCAAATTCACGATAATACTATACGTTTTTTAGCGCTGCAATCAGGGCGGTCGGACTCAAACTCCGCCACTTCCCTCCCACTAAGATAAACAATTTATCAAAACGTTTTTTATCAATTAATTAAATACTTCATTCGCCCACAATCCTAAAGCATGGTCCAGCGATCCTTATTTACTTTATAATATTAACAATGGGAAAAAAAATGGACGGAGTTTAAGCCCAATCGCCCGGATTACAGCGCCAAAAAGCGCAACATTCTCGGTAACTTGACGAACTACAACCAAACAACAAGGGGGTCAAGCAATATACATTGGTAGACTTGTACTTCTATGACCGTGGTAGGGGTGGAGGTAAAGTTTTTTTTTTCAACCAAAAAACTTTTATGTAGGACATTTGGTCACACGTAGAGATAGGCTGTCAGCATTGGTCTGGCACCCTTTGAAACCAACAGGATACATAAATTAATCGAATTATTTTTCTATATATACGTAAATAAGGTTAATTATACTCAGGGGCGTAGCCAGGATTTGTGAAAGGGAGGAGTTTTGGCCTGAGAATATTGTGAAGAAACACCGACCACCTCTTTAAAGCGGGGGGTCCGCCCCCCCCCCTCGGGGAATTTGGATTTTAAGGTGCAAAACAGTGCTATTTTAACATTTTTAGTAACTAAAAATAGAGTATACGTTGCTGATGAAAATATTAAAATTTTAAAATATAAAACGTAATTAATATTTTCCCCCTTTGAAATGGTGATTCGGGGTTACTCCCCCGAGATAATTCTGGAATTTAAGGTGCAAAATAATGCTTATTTTAGCAGTTTTTTCCTAAAATTTACTATGCTAATGGTAAATATATTATTAAATTTTAAATATGAAATGTTTCTAGTTTTCCGCCCCTTTAAAGAAGGGCTCCTCTCCCGAGAAAATATGGATTTTGAGGTGCAAAATAGTGTTATCTTAGACGTTTTCGTAACTACAGATAGAGTAAATACTACTGGTAAAATATAATATATTTTTAGTACTAAATGTTTTCAATTTTTCAGCGCTTTGAAATGGTAGTTCGAGGGTTCTCCACCGAGAAAATTTTTGATTTCAGGGTGCAAAACAGGGCTTTTTTTTACTGCTTTCGTAACTAAATTAAGACATTTCTATAAAAGTGAAAACATTACACATTTTTTATATGAATGTTTTCAATTTTTTTGGTGGCTAGGGGGGTTCTAACCGCCACTAACCCCCCCCCCCCCTTGACTTCGCCCCTGATTATACTAGGTTGGAAAGATCAATGTTAAAAGTTTGTCACGGGGATTATTTCTGCCGCTTGAACGCTGGTATATGTAAGAGTTGTAAAACACGGTCTATGAAGGTAGAGGTCTTGACACTGAGGAATAAAATGTGACTCTCTTTTTGCCGCCGAGCGCTAGTAGTAATTTAGTGGAAGATTTGTCTTGTTTTGTATTTGGCGTAGCTTAAAATGCGAAGTTGTTATCGGAATTGCGCGTATTACACAGAAGAAAAAAATTGAAACATAATTTTGTATTGGAACGCATTTTCTTTCAACCATAAAATTTAGTTTTTCAATAATTTATATGTAATGTAGACACACATTGCAACGATTCTAAAATTTTGTAGGCCAGGAAATAATAGATTATGTTCGATATGTTTACTAAAACTATAGTACATAATTAGAGATGATGGTTTATCGCGGGAAAATTTGACTGTTTGCTGGGTTTCAACGTAAGTTCAGCTTACCAGAAGATTACTGGCTTTCACTTGTACGTGGAATTGTTACCCTATTTGACTGAGCCAATAGGAAGCCCACTATCGTAATATCTTATGTCTGCTGTTGATCTGCGGACAGATACGGTGTGTCTGACGTGTATCACCCAATCTTACATGTGGCGAGAAACTACAGTATTTTCAAGGGTATGTTGGCATAACATTTTTTCGCGATATACCATCATCTCTATGCAAAATATATGTTTTTTTTTTTTCAGACGACATACATAAAAAAAAGTTTCACACATGCCAATGCATTTATGGCTACGAAACATATATCTACTATATAAGCTTATCATGTTACCATAATTTTATATTACTAATTGCGAAAATTGTAACGCCACCAGATGTAAACAAGACAAATGTTCCACTAAATGACTACTAGAGCTCGGCGACATGAAGGGATCACTTTCTCTTGCTGGAGAACATAGGCAGTGTCGAGACCTCTTCCTGTTAGAACGTTGTATAAACTGACCAATCACGGGAGCTTTCCTGAATTATAAGTCACATGAAGATGATAATTTGAAAGCCGAAATTGGTTTGAGTTCACTTTAAAAACAATTATATTAAATGTATTTTTCCTTTACCACGCATAGTTAAAATTAATTTGACTACATTTTCGTAATTTTCGTATATAATTATTAAGGCTATGAATATTTCGCGAGTTCAACGACCAACACGCTTGAATCCATTACCCTGTGTATACCGAAGCTCTACCATTTGTAAATTACCTGCTACTCATTCAGACAGCAGACAATGAACGAATATACGGGTCTTGGGTATGTATAGGACATTGGATTCCAGCATGCACATCATTGAACTCGCGAATTTTTCCTAGCCATAATAATAAGGTACATTACCGATAGTAGCGAAACTAGCGACAGAATTCTTCCCTGTGCCAAACTATCTCATAAGAAAAACACATTTTCTTTCAAACCTGTAACAGAATTAATCTTAACGTAAGTAATTAAAGCTTCATTTGTAGGCCTACTAATAATTTTAGTCTTGTTGCTGACATTTCATCATTTGTGTCGTTTGTTGTTTTTCTGTTTGAGCCCGACATATTTGTGTTTTGTTTAGTCTCATCGTTGTTTTGTTGTATTTCTGTTTGTGTTTTTGTCTCGTCTCATCGTTGTGTCGCATGTCAACTTAGCTATTTTCATATTCTTGTTATTTCTTTTATTTTCTGTTTGTTCCTTGTTTTTATCTGACCAGATACCAGTTTTGGAATTTCATGTTGTGTATGTATCCTGATGACTAAAGCATACTCTGCTTATTTATGTTTTCTTGTATTATTTTTAGTTTCCTTTTAACAGTCATTTATTTCGCAATGGAGTATGTCCAAGTAAATAAATCCAGTCATGCACTCCCATTGCACAGTTCTTTCAAAGATCATTTTACTTTTTGTATGGCATTAGGTCATTTTAGTATTAAATTAGGTTTCTGTGTTCTTGAGAATTGCTTAAGATCACGAGAATTTCGAGAGAACTGTCTTCGAAAGTTCAATAAACTTAATACAAAAGGTAAGAAATATGTTTCCGTTCTCGAGAAGCTAATACGTTGGTAGCGGTCAGTCACTTAAATGCGTAGGCCTAAGTTTGAAATTTTCGAGAATTTCGCTAGCATTCAAACTCAACGGGAACAAATGCTGCTGGTTTACGAAGGTCCTAACTCCACAACTAACAAAGTCAGCTTGCAGTCACGTAATTAGCAGGGGCCGGACAATTTCGCTGAATCAATGGCTTGCAGGCTGAATGAAGTCCATTGTACTGTGCATACTGAAGCCTCGTCTATTCGTTCATTGTCTGTTGTTCCACTGAATAGCAGCTAGTTGACTAATGGTCGAGGCCACGGTCGTAGAAGAACAGGTCTGGACACTCGCCTGGAAAATTGACCCCCTTGTTGTTTGGCTGTAGTTCACCAAGTTACCGAGAATATTGTGTTTTATTGGCGCTTCAGTTAGGACGGTCGGACTCGAACTCCGCCCACTTCCTTTCCACTAAGATAAACAATTTATCAAAACTAATTTTTATCAATTCATGAAATACTTCCTTCGCTCACAAATTTAAGAAAAGGCTCCAGCAATCTTTGTTTACTTTATAAATTTAACAATGGAAAAAAAGTGGGCGAAGTTTGTGTCCGACCGCCCGGATTACAGCGCCAAAAAGTACGACATTCACGGTAACTTGACGAACTACAGCCAAACAACAAGGGGGTCAAGCAAAATACATTGTTAGATAGGCGAGTGTCCAGACCTGTTCTTCTACGACCGTGGTCGAGGCTTAGGACAGGACAGTGCATTCTAATATGCAGGTCGTTGAATCAGCGAAATTTTCCGGCCCCTAGTAATTAGTAACACCCGACTATGTTATCTTTACCTCCAAAAATCTTTTATAAGTATAAAAAAATTAGTTTCACGAGTGTTAAATACAACTCTATAGAATTTAAATATATTGGACGTAAAATAATGTGTATTATAGAATTACAGCCGTCGATCACTCGTACTAATAAGAATACGCGTGCATGGCAAACGATGACTAAGAAAATGTAGCAAGTTCATTCCCCTGCACGTTTGAAGCCATGGCCCTGTATATACTCAAGAGTACTCAGACCCCAACAATTTGTTCGTTGCCACTGTTCCACTGAGTGTCAAGTTTTACCCAGTAACTGATAGCTAGAGACACGAAAAATTCGCGTTTTCATTCGGGCAGAAGCTGGAATTCCAACAACTGTAAGTTTGTATCACTTTCGCAGTTGGTCTCCGACTTATTTGACACTTCCTGCACTCTAAATCTGAATTAGTGAGTATTCACTGATTCTCGCCGACGGATGGAGCATTTTCAACAAATTGAATCGGTGAGAAACCACTGTGAATTCGGTGAATATTCACTGATTCCTATATATTGTGCCAACATTCCACAAGTTAATTAGTGAATTTCCACAGATCTTCCAGTAATTTTTTACTGATTCAATAAGTGAAATATGTTCTTTGAAAACAACTGGAAAACCAGTGAATATTCACCGATTCACATGTCAGATGTTGGCAATCTCACAGGAAATCAGTGAATATTCACTAATTAAACAGTTTACTATTTTCACTTATTCAAATTGTTGAAACTTCTCCATCAGCGTGAATCAGTGAATATTCACTAATTCAGATTTAGAGTGTAGAAGTCTCTGAGCCAATAATAAAACTGTAACAAATAGAGACCTATATAACTTTAACAGCAAGCAGCTAATGAGTATCTGTTTTCTGCTTCAGTTCACATATATTCTTGCAGGCTAGCCTACAGTCAGTGAACCCACGAATTTTTCCAGTCTCTACTGATAGCTACAGACGGGAAAAATTGGGCGGGTTCACTTACCTGTAGGCTGGTCTTCAAGAATGTATGTGCACTCAAACAAACAACAGTTGTTCATTAGCTGCTCGCTGATACGGTGATACGGGCCTGCATTGAGTTAAATTGTTATTATTGGCTCGGAGATTTACACGAGGTGTCAAATAAGTAAAGGACCAATTGGGAAAGTGACGTGAACTTATAGTTTGTGGAATTCTATCTTGTGCCTAAAATAAAACGCGAATCTTTCATGCCCCAGCTGATAGCACGAAATTTCAGGCTTGTTTTCCCTCAAATTTTGATTGGCTCGCAGTTCTTCAGGGCGATGTGATCAAATCGCATACGTCAACGCGTTTGAAATAAAGCTTGTTCTAAAATCAACTCGCGAAATTTTCAAGTCCCTAAAATCACCCAATTAACTCTTGCTGGCAACGTCATTTTCAGTGTTAGGTAATTCCACGTAGTTTCGAAAGGCGCAGAGTGTTCCATTCATTTGTAGAGACCTGAAAAATTAGCATTTTCTTTTGGCCTCAAGCTAGAGTTCCAGCAACTGTAATTTCGTGCTATTTTCGCAATTGACTCGTGACTTATTTGATACTTCCTGGAAGTGGCTTAGCCAATAGTACAGAAGCAACTAAATGCAGGCCTATCACTGCGTCATCGAGCAGCCAGTGAGCAGATAATGTCTGCTTGAATACACAGGTGTTCTTGGAGGCTAGCCTACATGTCAGTGACCCGCGAATTTTTTCCGTCCCTATTCATTTGTATAGACTTGTGTTGGGCCACAGCTGCATTTCCGCGTACGCGGAGGCAGTCTGAGAATTCTGCGGCCATCATGCACAGCGACTTAAAAAAAAAAGGGGGGGGGAGTTGACTTCTCGCAAGGTCCTCGTGTGTATTACTGTCATTAGGCGCGGCGCCTCCACGCTTGCATTGTTCCACCAATCTTTGTGCGAGCGGTAAGGGCATATTTGGCGGAGCGCCCCTTCCATTGTCTTTCTCCGCGCGAGCACAGAACAAGTAGTAATACAGACGTGAAGTCACGTGGCGGCACGTTTCATACGGGCCAACTTAGTCGCTTCTTGGCTGCCCGAGGCTGCTGTCTGTCTGGCTCTAGCATGTTGCTCCAGGTTCCCAAGGCCCTGGTAAAATAGAGGCGGCGGTGAAAGGGTTTTATGACCAACGAGGTCTTAAGGTGTTCAAGTGCGATAAAGTCATAATTTTATATTTATATGAAATAGTGCTAGTTTTGTAGACGATACTTGTTGAGCGCAGTTTCTTCTTACATAACAGTTTTTGCTGGCGTAGTTTTCTCGTAACGGTGTATCAAAGTCAAAATTTACATGTTCTGTTGCCATGCAAATAATGACAGCCAATTGACTTACGTACGTGAAATAGTTCACAGTGAAATAAACTACTATGGGTTACGTAACATAACATTTGAAAAAATCCCGCAAACTGGTTTTGTATTTTAAAGAAATTGTTGAATTTCCAACTTTTTTTTTTTTTTTTTTTTCATATTTTGCGATTTTTATTTAAATTCAAAATGTTATTATTTGGGTTTTTTTAAATGTTTTATTGCATAGCTCATGGGATGTAAGTTCACAGAGAATTATTTTGTTTAAGTAGGTCAGTTGGTTTTCGCTATTTGCATGGCTGCGTAACAAGCAAATTGTAACTTTGCCGCACCGTTATGAGAAAACTACGCCAGCTAAATTTGTTTCATAAGAGTACAATGTACTCACAAGTATCGTCCACAAAACTAACAATATTTCATAAAAATATTAAATTATGATTTTAACGCACTTGAAGACCCTTACGGGCACGGTCTACAGAAATTTTCATTGTAATATTTTTATTTTATATTTGTAGCCCATATAAGATACTTTTTTATGTTAGACATAAATTGTGACTAAATTCTGATATTATGAATTTTGTTTCCCCCTGAAGTTCTTGCGTAATAACTCGTAAACGTCAAATTTTGCATGTTACGGTTTTATGTAAGCTAGTAAGACCAATTGACATACCCAAACTGAAAAAATATTTCCTATATAAAAGTAATATGTATATAATTTTCTTAATTTTTATTTCAGTAATATGTTTTTCCAATAGATGAGGGTGAAGTGAGGTAAATGAACAGCACAACATAGATGCCCGAGCGATGATTCAAACCCAGGACCTCTCGCACAGTAGATCGACGCCTTACCGACTTCACTACGGAGGCCGGCTAGTAGAATAGAGCGATGTTGCGACAGCGACCTGCGATTGCCGCATGCGAGATAACATCGCTAGATTTTTATAATAATAATAGAGGCCACTGTAAGGCATGAAATGTCCCACCGCTGACATTTACCTATAGGTAAATGAGACAAATGAAGGCTTAAATTGGTGCTTTTTTACGGTTTGTTAACGGAAGTAGTGCTGGATATAAACTTGGAACCTATGCCGTGGTAGTTTTCTTTTCACACGTATGTTCTGTTCTGTTTTTTTTTTTTTTTTTTTTTTTTTTTTTTTTTTTTTATCTTAGTCGCGCTACTTGATTTACAAAATTCTTCTTCCTGTTTGCTATCGTACACGTCGTAGTCGCCGGCGATCTCGCGTCTGATTGGCTAGTCATCGTCATCGCAGTGTCGCTGTCGCAGTGGTAAGCGTTTCCGCCATGTTGTTGGGAAGGGAAGCCATTTTACTGGCTTGTGTGACTGAGTTTGCCGTTCTACCGGCTATTTCACTTCTGTATTCGTAAATATTCTGTGGCGCAAGCTTGCAGTGTGTTAGATGGTCACCCGGACAAACTTCGCTCACAATGGGCGACTCGTCGTGACAGTCCAAATGTGAAAATTAATTATTGTGTATTTGTTCAAAATACTGTTAACTTTTTTGCAGACGTTGATAGTGACTACATTATCCTCCAATGGACAATTTTTAACATGAGTAGTATTTACGTAACAGAATGTCAGTCAAGCAGAACATATTTAACTAAATGAAATAATTTTTGGTGAAACACGATGTCACGGGTTAAAAATTATAGCGACATATTTGGTATACTACGAAACGAAACCTTTTTTTCCCGATCAGTTATTTGTAGCAAATAGAGGAATTCCTCCTGATTACGTGGATGGCAAGTTTCTAGCTATGCGAACTGTCGGTTCGTTGAGGTGTATGTCGGCGGTTACAAGAGTCTTTGCCCTTCTACGACGTGACAACATGCCATGGTGAGGTCACAGAATATGTAGGTATACAGCAGTGAAATAGCCGGTAGAACGGCGAACTCATTCACACACGCCAGCAAAATGGCTTCCCTGGCCAGCAACATGGCGGAAATACTTCCTGCCAATCAGCGTATGACAGCTGCCCTGCTACCCGGCAGCCAGGCCAATAGGAAATCTGCCGTAACATGCAGGATCCTAACATACACGGGGCTGGTATCAACAACCTCGAGCAGCCAATAAGCGGCCCCGGTATCAAAAGAGCGGCCACGTCACTTCACGTCTGTATTACTACTTAGTCTGTGGTGAGGAGTCGAGCTGATTTCTCATTGGACCTTGGCCGACTGGTTAAAAAATACGAGCGCGCCTTATTTCATACCCACGAGACGCGCTCTGCTGGTGAAACGGAAGAAAATTTTCATCTGACAACTACATCAATCCAATACAAACTTACCCAATTCTACCTATGCAGACATTTTCTTCAAGGCTACAAACAGCAACCAACTGTAAAACGCCGGTGTGCTAGCAGTAATTAATAGTGACAGGAAAATTTCGTAAATTCAATGACCGTAATGTTAGAATCCACTATCCTATGCATACTCAAGCCCCGACTATTAGTCAACTAGCTGCTACTCAGTGGAACAGCTGACTGTGAACGAATAGACGGGGCTTGAGTATGCATAGTAGAATGGATTCTAGCCTGCAAGTCCCTGAATTCGCGAAATTTTCCTGTCCCTAAAAATAAATAACTAGGGACCTGAAAAATTGTCGTTTTCTTTTGGCCACAATGTATAATTCAATCAGCAATAAGTTCATGTCACTTCCTCCGTTTTAAAATTCAAGATGTTTTTACAAATAAAAATAATATTTTGTTTGTTTTGTTTTGTATACTATACGTTGTAGCCCACGACGTCTTCATTCACTGTAATTTTTTTTTTCTCAGTTTGGTATTTCGGTTGGTCTCAGTGGCATACAAAAACAGTAACATGCTAATTTGACGTTTATGAGTCATTATGGAAAAAAACTATGAGAGATACAAATATTTCAGAAGATAAAAATTTAGTCACAATTTACGTCTAAAATAAAAAAAAAAAAACATATCTGGTACAAATAAAAAATATGACGTTGGAAAGTGATGTAGACCGCGCACGTAACGATGAAATTCCGACCTTGTCCGATGTCTGTTCTCTTTTCGCACGTTGGCACAAATGGGCGCATGTGAAAAAGTTTCGAAAAAAAAAAAAAAAGCCTGTTCACACAACTCATTTAAGCACCTGATAAATGAGTAACTTCTCCTCGAATTAACTAGCGAACATTTTGGGTCTACTGTTACAACTAGGCCTATATGGCCATAAAAGAGTCAACGTGAGCGAAGATACAGGGAATTTTTTTTTTTCTTTATTACAAAAATGCGGAATTTACCATTGTAATGTCTAGCGTTACCTATTGTCTCGTGTTGCACGTTGGGTAACAACTGCCACTCCGCCGCTACCCATCTGGAAGCATTTAAGTAATTATTCCCCACTTTTTCATTCTTTCCTACCGGACAGGTCTTGACCTCGCGAGGTCACCGGAAACTTCAGTTAGGGTTTCGGAGAGCTGCCAAACCCCCCCCCCCCCCCAATACAACCACCTTCCTTCTCCAATTCTTCAGAACCGCCGAGAGACGTGGTTAGTTCCGCCAACCGACGCGCCGGCGGTTCTTCCGAGCAGACATCGCCATTACCGGCCGTCAGGTTCTGTCGAACATCGCTGGCCTCCAGCGTTGCCAGATAGACGGAGCAAACCCGTGAGTTCACTCACCTTCAGTAGGGTTAATTCTACACCAGGTTACAAAGAAAACACGTTTTTTATGGGGGAATTTGGCAGAGGGAAAATTTCTGCCGCTAGTTTATCTGCTTTCGCAAACGGATCTGATAAAATGCGAGGCCGTATTAAAATTATATTTCACTAGACTTGGCAAAGGGAGAAGTTATTTAATGCCACGATCTTTCATTTAATTCAAGCAATAACAAATAACCTGAATATTTTATAACCAAATGCTTTGAAAAAGTTTATAATTTAAAATTGTGTACAGCCATACGATAAACAAATTTGCCAGAGCGTTTTTAATAATAATGTACAGTTTGCTAGCAAAACAATTATTTTGCTTCAATTTGACTTATTTTTGACAGCAAAAATGTGATATTTCATTGGCAAAAATCTAAAAATCCGTTTGGCGTTATGCAACAGAAAAATTCGGATACAAAAGATGATGTGCAAGTGTTAAAACTGTAAGAATGAATTTTTGATATATGTATTAACTAGCGTCAAAAACAATATTTTCGGGACCAATTCAAAAACTAAAGAGCGAGGCCTTAAGGTACCTACCATCTTTAAATTCTTCCATTTTTGCGGTAAGATCTATACAGTGAGATTTATTAAAATTTCCTTTCGGACAAGGCACATATATCACCTTAAGTGTTACCAAACTGTCACACCTTCACTACCTTTCTTAGTTTTTGACTAGTAACCTTCCGGAGGGAGAAATATATTTTTTTCCTACGCATGGACGTAGGAATAGTATAAGTAAGGTTAATTCTACTACAGGTTAGAAGGAAAATGTGTTTTTTTTATGGTAAAGTTTGGCACAAGGAAAATTTCTTCCGATGGTTTCGCTGCTATTGCTAAGGGACAAGAAAAATACGAAACTGTAGTAAAATTAAATTTCAATTAGCTTGGGAATGATGAAGTCATTTAACTTAATTTTAAAGTGAAATATAAACCAATTTCGCGTATTAAATTATCAACTTTATATAACTTAAAATTCAAGAAAGCTATGTGATTGGTCAGCTTACGCCCATTATAGATACCAGCGCTCAAGCGGCAGAAATTTCCCCTCTGCCGAACTTTTACCATTGGTCGTTCTAACCTGTAGTAGAATTAACCTTAGTATAAGTAATTTCAGTCGAGTAATTCCAACTGTATACAACGTAAGAAATTATTATCTCCGCCTCGTCGCAGCATAAAACACTACAGGAAAGTTTGTAGACCACATTAAATGCAGAAGTTCCATTATTCCGAAATAACGGGTACTGATCCCTTTTAAAATAATCTTAAAGTAAAAAAAAAAAAAAAAAACCAGACCAAATTTTGCTTTTAAATTATCAACTTCAAGCGCTAAAGCTCTGTGATAGGTAAGTTTACACCTTCTTTTAAGGGGGATTGACCCCTGTCAGACTGTTTTTACAGTTTTTCTTATAAATCAGGGAATAGACACATTGCTTTGCTTTTTTCACGCTGACAAGGCATAGTTTATGGTTTAATTCACTTTTTGGAATCTATATGGCATTGTTTCTGTTAATGTTGCGGCCTCTGTATTCGCTCCCGTAAATAAAACAATTTTTCCTTTTCAGCTGTTTCCCGTTGCAAAATAATGAATATATTATGGTTCCAGCAATTACAGAAAATCGGTTAAGTTTGTATCTACGCCTTGTCGTGACAAAAATTTTGATACATCGACTGGAACAGAAGTTATTGAGAAGAAACAGATAAATCCAAGGTGGTAGGGATCAATACCCCTTAAACGACAGAAATTTCCCCTGTGTCAAACTTTTAACATTGATGTTTCTTATATAATGTATTTGATCTTTCCAACCCTACATTAGAACTAACCTTAACTTCAGGTATGTAGACATGCAAATGTTAGCGTTATTAAACTGACAGAGGACTAATCCTCACTGTGTTTTACACACCGGAAACGTAAAATTGGACGTAGTCAAAAACGGACCAATCCACAGAGTAATTTATTTCGAAATCGTAATACTAATACCAAGAAGAAGGAGAAAGTTGAACTACAGTATATTCTATAAAAAGAACCCAGTTTTAATCATAATATTTGAGGAAACGGCTTACACAAGGTTTAGATACACACATTAAACATCAATCTTAAATGGTTCAGTTCCAGTGAACGGTGGATTGGTTCAGTTCTGCCAAACTTTGCCTAGTTGACGTGACTGTAAGGAGGTTCTACAATCTCGGAAGAGACTCAAATATATTGCAGCTCGAAATATAACGTCTCCTGGTACAAAATCGAGAAATTTCCAGGTCCCTAGTAATCAACGAGTACTAACTGATTATTACAGGTGGTTTTCCACTGATATATGTTGTTGAACCGGTTCCATCTCAAATCAGTTAAAAACCATTGCTGATGTTAAAAAAATTTCTGATCCCAATTTAGAGTGAATGTAATTTAATTCCTCCCGCGCTTAATTCCGTAAATAACTTAACATGTTTAACACAGCTTGGTATGCAGCTGTGTAGAGGATGGATCAGTTAGCCTGTATCACGGTCGTAGAAGAACAGGTCTGAACACTCGCCTATCTACCAATGTAATTTGCTTGACCCCCTTGTTGTTTGGCTGCAGTTCGTCAAGTTACCTAGAATATTGTGCTTTGTTGGCGTTGCAATCAGGGCGGCCGGGCTCAAACTCCACCCATTTTTTCTAGCATTTACATTATAAAGTAAATAAAGATTGCTGGAGCAATGCTTTAGGATTGTGAGCGAAGAAAGTATTTCATAAATTGATAAAAAAAAATACGTTTTGATAAATTGTTTATCTTTGTGGGAGGGAAGTGGGCGGAGTTTGAGGCCGACCGCCCTGACTGCAGCGCCAATAAAGCACAACACTCTCGGTAACTCGATGAACTGCAGCCAAACAACAAGGGCGTCAAGTTTCCAGGCGAGTGTCCAGACCTGTTCATCTACGACCGTGGCCTGTATTTACTCTCTACATGCGGTTACAATAAGTCACGAGGATAAAGTGGGCAGGACGAAATTTCAGCTCGAGGCGTGTCAACTTACCCTACTTTGTGATACTAAGGGTTAGAGCTTCAGTAACAGAAATATGTTAAATATCTTAATTGTGATCTTATATTTGATACATTGGTCAGTTAATGCCGAAACTACACATGCCTGCTCTCTGGTGGTAACCCAGTGAACTCTGCGTACAGATCCGTCCCAATTTTGTGAATCCCACAAAGTGGTTTACCACGATACTAGGGTATATCACAATATATTTGTCGGTTTACCCTCACCAGCGTCCAAAAGTCACGAGAGCGGCACCTCAAGCTATCCAGTTACATTTTTCGACAGCAGGGGTAAGCTATTGTTAGCATACGAAACTGACTAATTGGCACACGAAGAAGTAAACAGTAGACTGTAGACACCACCAAAATAACAAGTGTAAAACTGATTGCACATTGTTGAAAACAACGAAGAAACAAGCACAAAACTAATAATTACATATATATCGATGTGTGTATGTAGGCTATGTTTCTTATGGAATCCAAAACTGCTGGAGCGATTTTAATGAAATTTTCAAGTAATATTCAGATTAGCACAGTCAGCTGGTGATCCTGTTAAGTTTGGTAGCGATCAGATAACCTTTTTTTTTTTGCTTTTTACGGATTTTGTGTAATATTTTATCTACAAATACATAAATAATAATAATAATTAATAAACACTAATTAAGTAGGATCGAGACTTGGAAGTTTGCGGTATGTCAATGCATAGGCTTCAATTCTTGGCTACATATAGTACTACCCGGGTCGCTAGTATATAATAAAAGTAAAATATGTAATAAAATATTTAACAAATTAATACGGTATATAGGTTTATTTTTTACGCCAACTGAAAACCCAGAGTTGCATGCAGGCTTTCAGATATAACCTTGTGATTGACAAAACCCTGTCACATGACTGAACGGACCAACCTAATTCCGGCAGGTTACTAAATATAACTGCGTAAGGCTGCTACGACGTGGACCCAACTACCTGCCGACGACGTGACGGCGGCCTTGAGATGTGGCGAGGTACACGACGTCGCCGACCGGAACTGCACCGGGTGCATCTCGCCGCCCTTGGAGAGATCCCCCCTCCCTATTCTTCTCCCGAGCGGCCACAGAGCACCGTACCCAACAGATACGCAGCCGTACGTGGCCAGTACATTGGACAAAATAACCAAGGATAGGTCAAAAGTAACTAAGGGATCAAACATAAGTAAATATAGGTACTGCCCGTGACTGAGTTCGTTCGCGTTGCACTGAGAGAAAGAAATGGTACGTTCATATATGGCAGAACAAATATACATTTGGTAGAACTAAATAATATGTTTGTGCTTATCAAGCTGCATTTGTTTGAGTGAAACAATAAGAATGTTTTACGTAACAATCCTGCCATTGTCCGGTTGTTTAAAATAGACAATAAATTAATTATTCGCCGATATTCCTATTTCGGAGATACTACTCACGTTTCTAATCATGTACCGCATGTTTTATTTTAAAGTTAAGTTTCTTAGCAGAGGTGGGATTTGAACCCGAAAACCTAATATTAGAAGTCTATTACCTTAACCACTAGACCAGCAGAACTGTTGAAAAACGGTTGGGTTATGATGATACATCAGGGAAAGTTAACAAAATTGGGTATGTGTTTATTAAACCGATAGAAAATTAATGGGTTGCGTTTGTTACATTGTTTTTTTATTAATAACCACATTTCAACGAAATTATATATTGAATTAAACAAAAACATAACTAACCAAAACGAATAAGTTGCCAGCGTGTCCGACATCTTGATCACATTATACAAACAACTGTTTGTTTAACACAAAAATGATATTACATCTTTCACGCAAACAAATGTTAAGTACGTATACGGCGAAACAAGTATATATTTGGTAGAACCGAATGACATGTTTGATCACAAATGTTTGCGCTAACCAAACTACATTTGTTTGAGAGAAACAACAACGAATGTTTCAAGTGAAAATTCA
>PNEQ01063997.1:0-26438 GCA_003012365.1 Medauroidea extradentata | reverse complement strand
GTGTATGTTTTTTGTAAAAAAAGGCGTTTTTAAGTGGAACATCGCATGTTTCAGTAAAACACATATTCCTCAAACAAATATATTTTGTTATGTGAACAATTTCTTTCTCTCAGTGTGCTTTTTAATTTAATCATTTTTGATTCGTGCAAAAGCTCAGTTTGAACGCTTCAAATTATTTAAAGTAATTCGTAAAAATATGTATTTATGTTTTCAATATCTTCTCAAAAATATTTTTTTTTTTCAAAAAATTAAAACAATAAAATTTATGTAAGTATTAATATCTATACCGATAATAATATTAAAAGTCATAAATTACCGTATTTTTTATAATATTAAAAAAATTATAAACTAATTTTTTATTAAAATCCTAAATGGGACAAAACGATTTTAAATGGTATGTTACATAAATGTCTTGTATTTTATTTTCGAGCCACTTTTTATTCAAGTTGTATTATCAACATTTTCTCTTTGACAAGACGTAGGATATATTCTTGATAAACTCTTGACAAAAATGATAATGGAATCTTTAATTAATTTGTCATGCAGAATCATTGCAAGGAAGTTGTAGGTTACTTTAAAGAAATATAACAAGTCCAATATAACATGAACATGTAACTCTTATGATCTCCAAATGTCGTCAAAAATATCTTCTACGCCTCAACACTGCCACATTTACCAAAAATATTTTGAAACAAAGTTATTGCAGAAAATCGATAAGCAAAATTTAGCATCTAGCTCATCCACTTAAGGGTTATTAATGGCCGACTTAGAACATGTTTGGAAAACATATTATTTACAGTATTTTTTTGGGTACCACGTTCTGCCCCCCCCCCTCCCTCCTTTTTCTTGTAATCACTTTCCTTTTTATAAATATATTTTTACTAGTACGAAAAATTTGTGAGAGCACGCTCAGTTCACCGAAGTTTCATCGCAATCAGATAAATGATATAGGAATTCATTCGTCAAAAAAAGGCAGAAAATGTTATATGGTGTTTGTTACTCGTGGACGTTTGAAAACGGATCTGTAGTGTGGAAACCACACTCGGCGACACACCGTATTCATGTACTGCCTAACGTGGGGTCTGTACAGCACTGGATCCGCGGTTGGCGTAGGGGATAGAGCGTCTCACCAAGGCGAAGCTGGTTCGAGTCCCGGCGGATCCTGATTTTACATGTCGAGTGCTACCATTGGCCGCTGCGTTTTTTTTTATAGCTGTGACATACAGTTGTCACGTCGTCACTATTAGGTATCTCAAATGTTTGGAAATTTATGGTTGGAGCTTATCGAGGTGGAGTAGCACACTAAATTCCCAAATAGCTCCGTCAATCTGTCTGCTGTTGTTAAACATAATGTTCTGATTATCGCGTTTCGGCTGCAAAACAAATGCATATCCATTAAAAACTATAAGAATGAGTATAGCTGGTGATTTTTGGTGAAAAGAATTATGCATCAATTTGTTTCAATGCCTCATGTGCACATCTGCAGCTCTGCTTCATGGTCAGTGATTGGCTGTTTATAACTCTCAACGTCGTGGGATTCCAACCGCAAATCACAGAAGTGTGGTGTCGCAGTAACCTTGTTCTCATTGGCACAGTCAAATGAACTACTTCTCTTCACAAATACACTCTGACAATAACCATGAAGCAGTGGTACAGATGTGAGCGTTATGCACTGATACAAAATGTTGCATAATTATTTAAAAATCACCAACTCTAAGAATGAGTAATAAAGGCCTACAATATTATTTGCACGCAAGTGATGATTTTTATTTTGTAAGTGGAATTCAAACTGTAGAGAGAGAGAGAGAGAGAGAGAGAGAGAGAGAGAGAGAGAGAGAGAGAGAGAAAGAGATGAAAAAGGTAAATATTTAATCTATAAAAACCAAATTTAACTAAGCGGAAATACGTTAAAAAAATAAACAAAACTACGTCGAAATACCTACACGTCTCTAGTTTCCAACTTTGCCGCACATAGCGCTGTTATGTAATATTCACACTTAATTCTTAAACTTTGCAAGATGCTATTTCGGGCATGGCTTTAGAGTATTCCATATCGCATTTCGTCGCTGGTTTAACCCAGTTATATAAACATCAGTTTTTCGTTTCAGGTGTTGCAGTAGTGGACATTTAAGGGGTGACAAGTACTCACAATATATTGTCACTAATTTGCCCAATAGAACCCTTGAAAAGAGTACATAGAGATTCTCTCTACACAAGCACTAATTCAAATACGTGTATAAAAACGGCATTGTAATAAGAACAACCACTAAGAGGGCGTTATACATAATTCAACGCTAAAAACATTAATCTATAACTGTAGTTTTCTTGAAGCCAATTTGGGAAAATTAAATAATAGCAATCCTAGACAATAGTTTTAGCCAACGTTTTAAACAAAATAGTTTCCAGTGTTACGAACTTCTGAAGCACGATCTCTGACGCAGGAACCTCGTGCATTTAACTGCGGCGCAAGAGATCACGCGTAACGGATTAGTAATTCTGGATAAATATTATCTCATAAAGTTGGCAAGTACCATTATCTAGGATTGTCATTTAGTATTTCATCCATATTGATTTCGAAAAAAAGCGTAGAAATCAACTGAAGTTTTCAGAGTTTATTTATCTACTACGCACTCTTAAGCATTATTCAAGGAAGAGTTTTGTCTTTACTAATGCCATATTTGATGTTGTACAGTTTTGACCATGACTGTCCTGTTTTAAAAAATTATATATATTTATTAAGTATAATATATTGCACCTCTAGATCAATACGGACGCAGCTAAAAACATATGGTTCTGTGATATTGGCCTTTGAAGGTTTAGTGGAAAAACAAATTTCTGTGTCAAAGACTTTTACTGTAACCATAATAACACCGTTCATGTTTGGAATATACATAACTGCCAGTTGCCAACACTGTTAAATTGTGACAATTGTATTATTTGCATCACATATGAAAAATTCATAACGATAATTCGGAACCAACTAAAAAAAAACAGCTATCTGTTTGCTATATAAGTGTTGGTAATTACAATCAGAAGAGTTCATTGAAATACTCATTACACTACAGGCCTAACTCAAAATGTCCACTTTCTGAATTATGCCCTTATTGATCTGGAGGTGCGACGTTTTCAAAAGCCCGAATTGCTACTTGGAATTAATATTTTTGTTGTATAAAATGTTTGCATACTGTAAATCGCCGGTTTATACAAAAATACGAGACGTCAAGAAATTTATAATCTATTTGACATTGGAACACAGCTAGGTTCCCCTTATTTTTACAATTTTTTTTAAATACAAAAACGTGTACACGAGCATTAGAACTTCCATTTAGTACGTCGCATATTTTTTACGGTGTCCGTTAGTTATTTTATACCTGACAGTTACTTTGCATAAACGATAAGCTCCAATAACAGGGAAATCTTAATGTTAGCCTGTTAACATGTACAACCTATGAGATTCAAAATATATCACAAGATAAAGATATGATCAGAGGTAATGCCAGATTTTCGGAAATCATTCTCAGTAAATATACCTATATACTATAATGAATTTCATGCTGCCAAACAGACATAATACAACAGTAATTTGTGAGCTATGAGAATATATCTCAGTTAAATTTACTCACCAGCAATCGATGGTTCTTCGCGAGACGGTCTACATTTATCCTCTACAACGAACGTGTCGGGATGTGATCTTGAAGACTATGCTGTTATTTACACTTCTCTGAAACCAAAAAAAAGTTAAAATGCAAATTAATAAATGCGGTTGGGATATTATATATATGTATGTGTGTGTAAGTCTATACAAAACTGTTATACAGCGTTGAATATTCAAAAATTATTTTTTTAAGTATTACATTTTTATTTTCATTTGAAATATGAAACTTTCATTTTAATCAACCTGCCGTAGCTCCACAAAAAAAAATGTAGTTTCATTCAACAGGATTTGACGTAGGTAGCCTACCGGTTATGGTGAATTTTTATTTTTTTCCTGTTTCAATAATTCAGTACCATTAGTTTTAAAATATGGCTATAAGGTCGTAGTTAATTACTTTACATTGCGCTACGCACATTATGTGCGAACAAGTTATGAAAAATGAGATATTAAAATTTTCGCGCATAAATGTAAATTGTGAAGTTTATATGAAAGACATTGTCGTAAATTCATCTGACTCTTCATTTATGATACTGAATTGAACAATTCATGCTTGAGAGGTTATGCATCTTCATGAACATTTATTTAATATTTTAATGAGTTGTGCAATGGGAGTGAATGACTGGATTTAGTTTCTCGGGCACACTCCACTGCGATATGGATGACTATTAAAGAAAACTACAGATAATGGAAAAACTTACATAAGAAAAGTACGCTTTAGTCAGCAGGATACATACACAACGTACAATTCCAAAAACGGATTCGGATCGAATGAAATACGGACAGCAAAGGCAGACAACGCTAGTTTGAGGCCTGCTTCGTCAAGAAAACGAACAGATAAAATATACGAACCACAAAATTACGACACAACAAAGACACGAAACATAAACACAGTAGTTTTCCAGACACGAACATAAAAAACAATGTTTCTGGAACTGGAATCTGCTCCCGTCTTCAGGCAAAGACACACACACATGACCCGAGAACACTTGTGCCTCTGATCGCATATATGATAATCACATACAATGAATCAATATTAAATTTGAGTTCAATTGCAGTGAATTAAACATACGTAATACGCCTCTGCTAGTTATCAATTCAAATTTTTGCTCTAAGTGTATGCGAAATTACTGTGTAGTCAAGTATTTAGACGCCAGTACTTGAATACTAGATAGTCAACATAGATAATCGTTCCAAAATAAAAAGGTAAGGAGAAAGCGGGAACTAATTGTGGTAATATATTCGAAAAAAAGAGTAAACTGGGTCGTGTTACAAGATTATGTAACATTAATTCCTCCACTTTCTATTACAGAAATGTGTAACACGTCTATAAAAAGGGAATTACAGCCAGTCTACACTGCTTCATTATTCTCTTATTTCCATCAATTTTCTAAATGTCAGAAGAACCAGTTCTTGGCTTGACAGGGTATAGCCTACACGCACGTGGGATTTCCCTGTCAGTCAGTAATTATGTCGCAACAATCCCTCCCCCAACCCCCGCGCCTAATCATTACGACAATTATCGTGTGATCTTAGTTATCGAGAATGTTGGTGGCGGGTTGTTTATGCGGCCTTCCAGTCCAGAAGAAGGCGCCAGAAACCGTTATACCGGCTCTGTAACGCCACTTACGGCTGATCTGTATTCAGGGTTCGTTTACGCCAAGTACGTCCGTGCGTGACCTTTGATACGGTGCGTGAGGTTTCTGTCACATGGCGGGATAATGTTACCGCATTATTTCCGGCGACAAGGTCGCATACACGCGACCGACTGCCTTGCAACCTGTACGTCACGTGTTACCTATCCATTCTAAGGTTGCAGCTAATTCAGTCAAGTGATTGACAGTAAAACTTTTGCACAGCATAAATTTCATTTGAATTGTTGGAAAATACAAGTAAAGTTTGTGACGGCACAATCACAATGTTAGGAATGAAAACATAATTCAATTGCTTAGATATACTTCGTTAGCAATTTTTATTTATGCTGCAACCTTAGAGTGGACGGAGTATATAGACAGCAATTTCCATCGTTACGTTTTATATTTTTATTTGTACCAGATATTTTTACCTTCTTGTTTTTAGACATGAATTGAAACTAAATTTAACTCGTATGAAATTTTTTTTTCTATCATAGTATTTACGTAAAGGGTTGCCAAAGTTAAAATTTTAATATACGATACTAAAGTCAACTGATTACCGAACTTAAATAATTCACACTAAATAACGAATTTGTACGCTACAACGTCTCTTACATAAAAACCAAAACTAAAATATTTTTGTATATTATTAAAAATTACTCAAATTTCTAACTAAAGTATAAAACTTAAAGATTTTATTTAACTACCAATATATTTCATTTTCCGTTTTATCTAGGAGAACTTTTAGTCTGCAAGATCGTTATTTAGTGTGAATTACTTCACTTTGGCACACCAGTTGGTTTTTAGTGTCGTACTTAAAGCCGTGACATGCAAGTTTTGACTTAGACAAATCATTAAGAAAAATCTGTGTTAGATAAAAAACAATCCGTAAGAGCTAAATTTAATTACAATTAATGAACAACTGCTGTTTGCGTGAGTGCACGTACATTCTTCAAGGCTAGTCAGTGAATCCGTGAATTTTTCCCGTCTCTAGCTATTCTTAGAGGCACGACTATTTCGCGTATTCGTCTGGTAGCAGCCTAGACTTCTAGTCCTATACACGCACTGGATACAGTCGACTATTCATTGACTTATAACCGTACAAGTTGGTCCATGTGATAATTAGAGATGATGGTGTATCGCGAAAATGTTTTGTGACAACATACCCTTGTAAACACTGTAGTTTCTTGCGAGATGTATGATGGTGTGATATATTTCTGACACAACGTAGCTGTCTGCAGACCAATAACATGTATTAAATATTACAATAGCGGGATTCTTATTGGTTCATTCAGATATCGTAACAGCTCCAAGCGCAAGCTAAAGCCAGTAATCTTCTAGTAAGCACAACGTGTGTTGAAATCCAGCAAACAGTCAAGTTTTCCCGCGATAAACCATCATTAGAGATGATGGAAATTCGCGAAAATTATTTGAGCCAATATAGCCTGCAAGACACTGCGCTGTCTCTAATTGGCTGATGTGTCATAACTAGTTTGGAGACGAATCAGATATGTTCTTCGTTAAAGAAGTGGTATTCTCGTTGGCCGAGTTAAATGGGGCAGACATCTTCAAAGACAAACGAGAGCCAATAACAACATTAAAACGTTATTTATGTGCGCATTACATTGGAGTCCAGCAAACAGTCAAGTTTTCCCGCGATATATCATCATCTCTAACCGTCATCTCTAGTGATAATACCACGAGTTATTTCCTTAGTTATGGCTACGAAAAATTCGCGAGTTCAATTATGTACATGCTAGAATCCAATGTTCTATGCATATTCAAGCCTTGTCTATTCGTTCATTATAATATACACAGGATAATGGATTCTAGTATGTTGGTCGTTGGACTCGCGAAATATTCATAGCACTACTTATTTGTTACTGGTTTGCAGTCGTCAAATGTGTAGAGCCACGATTTTATGGTGAAAAGATTTTTGCAACATTTGGTTTCGATGCGTCATGTGCACGTCTACAGGTCTGCTACATCGCCCGTAATTGGATAATTTTACTCTCACTTGCCTTGGCAAATTACAGACGTAAGGAGTCACAATAATCTTATTCTGATTGGTGCAGTCAAAAGAGAAACGTGTCTGTACAAAGACATGCTGCCAATAACCACGAAGCACAGCTGCCGATATGCACGAGAGACACTGAAACAAAGTGGGGCAAAAATCTTTTCGCGACAAAATCGTGGCCCTACAAATGTGTATCAAAAATACTGTCGTCCGGTCACAGGAATGTCAGTGAAGTATACTTTCTTGACGTCTAACCGGACCCAGAATCAATACGCGAAATAATCGTGCCTATAGATGATAGAATTTTCCCCCAGTTCGTTTCAGTGCCTTACGTTCACATCTGTGATTCTTCTACATAGACTGTGATTGGATGTTTTAACTGTCACGTGTCTTGAGGTTCTAGCTGCAGATATGTGTGGTGTTGCTGTAACCTTGCTGTGATTGGCACAGTCAACTGAGAGATGTCACTTCACAAAGACACACTGCCAGTAACCATGTATAGGCCATTCACGACAAAGTGAGTACTGCATATAGTTTTCTTTCAGCTGTTTTGCAGCCAGCTTTACTAGTTTTAATATGAAAAACTTTCACGTTACATAAAACCAGTGTAAATGTTTCAACACTCTCAAAAGTTAACATCCATTGGCCCAATAAAACATATTTTTAATTAGTTAGATGTTCTGTTGAGTCATAGTCGTCTTTAGTAGAAGGCCACGGCCTTAGATCTGACAACCCTGGCACGAAGGGTCATTTTAACACTTCTTTTAGCTCTCCAAAGGCAATGGCTGTATCTGATTCGTTATTCTGCTCTACATAGCGACGAATCAGGGGAAGCCACTGCCTTCGGCGAGACAAAGAAGTGTTAAAATGACCCTTCCTGCCAGGGTTGCCAGATCTGAGGCCGCAGCCTTCTACTAAAGATGCCTATGGCTGAGTGTTCAGTTTGTAGTGAACAGCCTATAGCAAAGCTGAGGATGTGCACGTATGGCATTAAAACAAAGTGGGACAAAATTCTTTTAAAGTTCATGATTCTACTCCTACTGAACCTTCTTGAAAAGGATATGTGCGAAAGAAAGTGCAAGGAAAATAAAGGGAGAGTGACTAGACGCAGTGATAGTCCTGCTGCCCTAGTGTTGACTCGCCCGTTATGTCTGGATCTCCGCCAACACCAGCTATCCAGGCTCATTATGCACTCGGCCAACTGAAAGCGACGCCAATCCGTAATACCTCACAGCGGTCATTAACTCTCCCTCGCCCTCCCTTTCACCCTGGCTTGAGGTATGTTAAACGTCCCAGGACGAGATCACCCGCACACTGCCGTCTCGCCTTGTTTATACAGGAAGCGACATGCCGCATTCTCCACACTTTCTGAGGCCCTGCACCAACTGGCACTATTTGTTAAAAAAAATTGTCACGTGACCCGATTTTGTGCACAAAATCTGTGACGTATTTGGTGTTTTTTTTTTTTTTTTTGCGTTTTGGGTAAATATTATTAATAGCCTATATATATATATATATATATATGTGTGTGTGTGTGTGTGTGTGTGTGTATGTATCGTGTACCACCCAAACTTCTGATTTTAGAGGTATAGTTTAGCAATGAAAAATGTCTCATAGTGGTTTGAAGGAGTCCTATATGAAAAAAATTTCGTTACGTTAGTTTAGGTTAGGTTACATTAGGTTAGGTTACATTAGGTTAGGTTAGTTTAGATTAAGTTACATTAGGTTAGTTTACATTAGGTTATGTTATATTAGGTTAAATAACCTAATCTAACATAAAATAACTTAAACTAACCTAACGTATTGTTTTTTACGTAGGACCACTTCTAACCACTATCGAAACATTTTTTAACAGTAAACTATAGGCAACATCTAAGATAAATAGCTTAGCCGGTACAAGATGAGTAGCTATTCTTACAATTTATCGTGTTTCGTACTCTACCGAAGGTTAAAAATTATCAATTACCAAATGAAAAACTCTAAATCGTCACCATATTGCAATAACAAAGGAATTGTTAGAGACACTGGAAAATCGCGAAAATGTTTAAAATAGTCTCCAATAAACTGTATTATATTACCCGTGACACGTGTGAACAGTTTTGGGACAAATCACACACGCTGTGTGTCCAAGCTGTGCAGTTCTAGGGGTTTGTTGAAGAGAGAAACAATGCTGCAAATAAACGATAGCCAATGTTGATACGAAACATTCAGTGTTATATACATGACGTTGGAGCCTAGCAAACAGTCAACTATTCCCGCGATTTTCAAGTGTCTCTAGGCGTAGTATATCCTTAAAGGGAGTGTTACATAATTCAACGCTAGAAGCATTAATCTATAACTGTAGGTTTCTTGAAGCCAAATTGCAAAAATTAAACCATACCAATCCTAGACAATAGTTTTAACCAACGTTTTAAACAAAATTGTTTCCAGTGTTACGAACTTCTGAGGCACAATCTCTGACGCCGGAACCTCGTTCATTTAACTGCGGCGCAAGAAATCACGCGTAACATTAGTAATTCTGGATAAAATATTTACTCATAAAGTAGGCGAATACCATTACTTAGGATTGTGATTGAGTATTTTATCCATATTGGCTTCGAAAAAATCGTAGAAATCAATTGATATTTTCAGCGTTTATTTATCTTAAGTTACAGAACTGTAAAATTCATTTTGTTTCGGGCAAAAACTACGACTCGCTGTAAATATGTGTCACTGTCATTTTTGGTTCTTGCCTTATTTGACGCTTCTTCGAGGGCACTGAACTAATTATAAAGAAGCAACTAAATGCCTGATCAATCGTATGAAATCTCTGTCAGAGAGCAGCATTCTTGGAGGCTAATAAACAACGAACATGCGAATTTTTCCGGACTCCACCTAGGCCTAAAGTTTTTTTTTTAACTATATTAAGCTTAATAAAACTATATTTAAACTACTTTCAAATTCTCTGTTTTAGCACTAGCAATTTAGACCTAACAGCATTTTCGGTTTTATAATCAATATACTGTCGTAACCAAGGGATGTACAACCAATGCTGACAGTCTCTATGAGTGAACCAAATTAAACGGCACCATATTGCAGCCCATTGCGATGTCCTATGCCTATGTGTAGAGCCGGTGATTTTTTTTGGGGGAAAATAATGCAACATTTTGTGTCAATGCATCACGTTAACATATGTACCTATGATTCGTGGCTATTGGCAGAGTGTATTTTTGCATAGGCGTGGCTCATTTAACTGTGCCAATGAGAATTACGTCACTGCGACACCACACGTCTACGATTTGCGGGTAGACCCTCATGACGTTACAGCCAATCACTGACCACGAAGCAGAGCTGCAGATGTGCCCCTGAGGCTTTGAAACAAAATGTTGCAGAATTCTTTTCACCAAAAATCACTGGCTCTACCTATGTATTTTGTTGGGAAAAAAATCGTTCCCCCCACCACAGCTAAAGCTCACATCCTGCAGTAGAGAAGTGGCTGACTTTAAATGTATGTACACACCACACGTGTAACTTTCCTTAAATACTATTCCTAAACATACATCACTCATGTGCGATGAGAAGTTTTTTAATAATTTGGTAATGTCGTAGCTCTGTACAACCGCTTGGCGACACGTTTCTATCTACCAGCGCTGAAAACGCTTTGCAGCGTGCTGCGACTAATCATTTTTTGAGGAAACCACTCAACGCGCATTACACGTGTATGTCTACGAAAAGAACGCACACTTCAAAAAACGCTTCTATAAGTTTAAAAATTAATATAGCTTATTAGAAATATGTTTTTTAGGCCCCTGAAAATGGCTAAAAACGGCCTTTTCATACTGCCGTATCTAAAAATAAATATATCAGCCGGATTCGAAAAACGCCATGATTAGGGACACTGGAAAATCGCGGGGAAAGTTGACTATTTGCTAGACTCCAACACGCTGTATATAACACTGAATGTTTTATATCTACATTGGCTGTGGTTTATTTGAAGCATTGTTTCTCTCTTCAACAAACCCAGTTAGAACTGTACAGCTTGGACACACAGCGTGTGTGATTCGTCCCAAAACTGTTCACACGTGTCACGGTTAATATACTATAGTTAGAGATGATGGTTTATCGCGGGAAAAGTTGACTGTTTGCTGGATTTCAACACACGTCCAGCTTACCAGAAGATTACTGGCTTTAGCTTGTACTAGGAGCTGTTACTCTATTCGACTGAACCAATAAGAATCCCAATGTTGTAATATTTGGTGTGTGGTATTGGTCTGCAAGCAGCTATGTTGTGTCAGTGTTTTCAAGGCTATATTGGCACAAAACATTTTCGCGATATACCATCATCTCTAACTATAGTTTATTGGAGACTATGCCCAACATTTTCGCGATTTTCCAGTGTCTCTAGCCATGATAGAAGCATGCGTTAGACTTTGAACGATAATTTCCACAAATAAAATGAGATGGTCACCGCTTAGAGTCCCATAGGGAAATTATTAATAGTAAAGGTCCACACGCCAGTTGCTTGGCAGGCGCGTTGAGACGACGCCCTTAACGCGTTATCGATGTTGTGCCTCATACACACTAACGCAGCCTCCCTAGATATGAACCTTAAAGGCGTTGGACCCGTAAAATTTCATTTTTTTATATTTGTGCCAAACACTGATCAACTTTTGCACATAAGGTAACGCGTCATTTCACGAAATATAAAAAAATTAGGCCCCGTAGTTTTTGCATAATCACTCTTCAAATTCACAAAATGGCCATCGCGGTGTAGCCAAAATCAAAAAAAGTAATTAACCAATAAATTCAAAATTACAGTAACTGATAGTCAGTGTATCAATACATTTTATGACATAGTTGACAAAAGTTAGTTTTGAAAATTTCAGTAGTAGCCAAAAGTCAAAATTATGCAAAAATTTACTCATTTTTATCAATATTTTAAAAATACAAAAGCGTATCGCTTTGTATTCACAAAAGTGTCTTGAAGTAGCTCACATCATTAAGAATTAATATGAATAATCTTGTTTCTGCAAGATAACTATTTTTTATTATTTTGGTTACACCGTAACTGCCATTTTGCGACTTTGATAGGTGATTATGCTAAAACTATGGGACCTAATTTTTTTTTATTTGGGGAAATGACATGTCACCTGATGTGTAAAAATTGACCAGCGTTTGGAACAAATAAAAAATTTGGAATTTTTACGTGTGTAATCGAGGTCTTCAGCGCTGTTGAGAGGTGACATGAGGTGTGAGCATGGAGAATCGCCGAAATGATACGGTGGGGGAAGCGTGAGATCTCCGAGAAAACCCGCCGACCAACGGCATCGTATGTCACGATTCCCAATGCGAAAATCCGGGGACCGACCCCGCCAGGAATCGAACCCGGATCGCCTTGGTGGCTGGCGAAGAGACTGACCATTCGGCCACCGCGGCCCCACAAGTGACTAGCGATGTGTAAAGATACGACGCAGTTTAAAGAAGAAACGCTTTTCTATACCGCTGATATTGCTGTGGACCAGCTACGTCAATCATTTCCACGGTGTTATAGTCTGCTTTGTTGATTGACTTTCTCCGCGACGACCTTTCAGATGTAATAATCGGCGTATGACGCTTGATTGCCCCACTTTCACCCGGACATTAAGATGACGTCGAGTAATGTCGAACGTGAATGCCACAGAAAAGAAAAAGGAAGCTTATGGCAGAACTACCGCTAACAACGAACAAGGATATCCACGAGCAAGTAATACGGCTCAACTGACCAGCAAAGTAATTTGCCAATTAGAAGCTGCAGATGAGCACGGTGAAACAAGGTCCAACCTCAAGGCGATATTTCACAGTATATTGGCAAACTAGACATAATAGGCTGTTATCACAGGCTGTCCCGGGAGGTAAGAGCAATATTCTGGGAGGTGTTACTACAGGTAATTGTAATAAAAAAGTTCATTTAAACATGGGGTCAATGAGGACAGGATTTAAGCTTCTAGGCGCCATAGGCCCGCCAATCTAAGCGCCCCCGCAGCATCTGTTTTCCGTCCTTTCTTAAGACCTTGTTACGGAGTTTTTCAGTGATTTCGAAAATATTTTGTTTATTGCTACCTAATACTCATATCAAAATTTCGCTGCACAGTGTTGACACTTATATGGTATAATTTGTAGCTGAATTTTTTTGTAGAATTATACTGAACGTTTTTTTTTTTTTCATTGCCCAAATTACCACGTTTTTCGTCGTGAAAATAAGTAAAAATGAAGGAAATTATTTTTTTGCTGGCGAATGGTACATTATTAAAAAAAAAAAATACGCGTCCACAGTATTGTACATCGTGTGATTGCACATTGACTCAAATATTTTCAAAACTTTTGGTTAAAAAATATCTGAGTTAGCCTACTAGCACCAGTCTGAAAAAAAAACTCTGGAACAAGCCCTTAAGGGGGATTGATCCCTGTCAGACTGTTTTTGCGGTTTTTCTTATAAATCAGGGAATAGACACATTGTTTTGCTTTTTTCACGCTGACAAGGCATAGTTTATTGTTTAATTCACTTTTTGGAATCTATATGGCATTGTTTCTGTTAATGTTGCGGCCTCTGTATTCGCTCCCGTAAATAAAACAATTTTTCGTTTTCAGCTGTTTCCCGTTGCAAAATAATGAATATATTATGGTTCCAGCCATTACAGAAAATCGATTAAGTTTGTATCTACGCCTTGTCGTGACAAAAATTTTGATACATCGACTGGAACAGAAGTTATCGAGAAGAAACAGATAAATCCAAGGTGGTAGGGATCAATACCCCTTAACTGTCCCCGTTTTTAACACTACATTATTAAAAATAACTCTGCTCTGTTCTCTCGATATGTATAATAATAGTAATAACACAAAAATAATTCAGCTTTGTTGTAACACAGTTATTTGAAAATAAATATCTGGATTGACCATAGAGCAGGAAATAAACCAATAGAAAGAGACAGCATTAAGTAAACCATGCAAAAAGTAAAGCCATTAAAAAAATTTTACTCGTCACCGGATTGCCACTCTTAAAAATACTAATGGGAAATTCTTCACATGTTCTCGATAAAAGTGCGTCTCTGACATGAAACAAAGTGGCTAGTGTATTGTAATATTGTTATTACACCTATGAAAAAAAAAGATTAGTGTGTTATTAATTATGTACTACAATTGCCTTGTAACTGCAAGAAGGAACACAATTGCAAATAAAATAATAACAGTAATTTTATAGCTGATCGATGTTTACATTCAAATGTGGCTATCACGATAACTGTCACATATTGACCCCCTGTTCATATGAACTTTTTTGATCACAATGACCAGTAAAAGTAACTCCTCCCAGAATATTGCCCTTTCCTCCCAGGGCATCCTGTATGAAGTAACCTGCTGGGGTAGGGTAAAGATTTACTCGATCACTAGAGCTATTAATTTTTGGTGGAAAGAGTTTTGTACCAACTTGTGAGTGAGTGAGAGATTTTTTGGTCAGCGTTTAACATCGAGGTCTATAGCGCTGGTGGATATTGACATGAGGTGAGTATGGAGCAGCGCCGGAACGAAGGGGCGGGGAAAACGGGAGATCCCCGAGAAAACACTCCGGCCTGTGGCGTCATCCAGCACGATTCCCACGTGCGAAATTCGGGGGACCGACCCCGCCGGGAATCGAGCCCGGATCGCCTTGGTGGGAGGCGAGAGGTCTGACCTCTCGGCCACCGCGGCCCCTGTACCAACTTGATCCGTTACGTCACTATAGTCATTATGGCATGTGCTCACCGTGCACAGTAGGATCTAATTCCTCTTCTTTGAAATACGGTTACGCTTCGCCACTGACAACGATGCAAAGTAAAGAACCATTTTTTAAGGGTGCCGTCTACCTGTGTGTTAGAGGCTCAGAAATTATGGAGACTTAAAGGCGACCTTGAAACGCGCATCAAATGCTGCATCACCACTACGAGGTTAAGCTCTAAAATAGCGTGCAAGTTCCTGCCGAACCGTTTTTACTATGGGACACTAAGCGGTGTCCAAAAAATGTTATTGGTGGAAAGTCTGTAGCAAAGTTCAATGCACGTCTATATTTGAGTTACACATATATCCTGTTATTACTTTTTTAGGTACGGCAGTTTGAAATGCCGTTTTTAGGTATGTAGGAGGGCTTAGAAATAGTGTTTTAAATTACAACCGTCTTAACAATGCGGTTAGACTCTATCTGAAGTGTGTTTTATTTTCGTACGTTTGCATAATGGGCACACATGAAATAGTTTCGTAGGAAAAAAACCTGTTTACGAACAAACTTAAGGGTGTTCAACTGCGATAAAATCATAATTTCATATATTTATTAAATAGTGTTAATTTTGTAGACTATACTGTACTTGTAAGTACAATTTACACTTACGAAACAATTTTAGCTCATAGTCTTCTCATAACAGTACATCAGAGTCAAAATGTGCATGTTACGCTACCATGCAAATAGTCAAAACCAATTTACTTCCTTATATGAAATAGTTCACACAGTGAAATAACATGCCATGGGCTATGCAATAATTCACAGTGTTAACAAAGCATTATGAAAACTTCAACTGATCTATTTTTTTTAGTTGCTAAATTCTCAATTTTTTTCTTGTATTTTAGCAATTTTTCTTAAAATTCAAAATATTATGTTCTAGGTTTCTAAATGCTTTATTACGTAGCTAACGGGATGCATGACAGCGTAACGTGCAAATTATGACTTTGACGCACCGTTATGAGAACATTATGAGAGCTAAAATTGTTTCGCAAGAAGAAACTGTATTCACAAGTATCGTCTACTAAAGTAACACTATTTATTAAAAATATAAAATTATGATTTTATCGCACTTGGAACACCCCGTGAGAAAATTTCCTGGCGCCTTACCAATCTTGGACACGGAGGTTTTCCGGGTCCGGTTCCCGTCGGTCAGCACCAAAACTCTTTACGAACGACAGATTTATTACAATTTTACGTCTCGAGCGTAATTTGAAAGCCACGCCCACCACATAGTGGTATTTTCAACTATACCGATGGGATTTATTTTTTTGCGTCGCACCTGCAATTAGGCGACATTATGGTGTAGCCTACACCCTCTGTCGCCTACGTACAAGGCTCTGATTCGTCACGCGTCGTAACTGAGGAAAAACACCATTCGTCATGCGTACCTTATTGAAGGAAGCCTGTTTTCATCAGCGCTGGTGTCCAACAAGCCTCTAGTCGCTGCTCGCAGTATCTAAGCATCACTAGTCATTAAGGCGGACGTCTGCCTGCCTTGTAAACAGCTGCAGCGTGCTAGCAGAACTTTTTTTTCCCAAGAAAATTCTCAACATGTTTCTAATCTGTGTATTTACGAAAAGAACAAACACGTCAAACGATTTAAGAATGGTAGTTTCCAAACATCACGCTAATTAGAAAAATCATTTCGGAGCTCCGCAAATTGCCTTCGAAAACGGCTTTATAAAACTATTGCTTCTAAATAACTATTTACGGGATTCGTGTGAAACTACGATAGAAATGTGAATTTGACTATGCACCAATAAAACTATGGGTTCACCACTGAAAGTGTCACAGTCAGATGAGTGATTTATGATACCACTGCACGCCGTTTCATTTTCTTGAGGTAGAGGCGATACCACACCAGATAAGCCGTTCAACATCGCCCTTGGCGCCCTGCCTCACCCACACAAATATACGACCAGTAGGTGGGCACCTTAACTTTTTTTTTTTTCCTTCAGTGGAGCACTTCTCGAACACCTAAAGCACTATCGTCACAACTAAAAAATTGTCGAATTTGAGTTACGCCCTTTTAAGTCTCAGAAAGTAACTTCTTACTTACGCTGTGAAATACTGCCTCAACTAGAAATTCTAGTATTTCCATTGCTGTTTGATACATGTAGTTTCTGCATTTTTTTATTTTTGAGGTTGAAGAGACTGACACCACCTCTTTATATACCACGGTTCTACTATACAAAGCCTTTCGTAATAGTAATTATGTCATACAGTAAAAAACTGTCACAAGTTGAGATATGGCAGTTTTCCTTTCTTAAAGATGGGACACACGTCACATTTGTAATTGCGGCTGTATTTCATTCCAGCTTGACATAAAAATGCATAAACCAACTCACCTATATTTTGAGCTGTGGTATCCTTCCAATTAAATGTAATCTTGTCATAACCATTAATGATAATTATCTCGAATTTGGATCTTCAAATGTGATTTTCTCGCAAGTATGTTTTTTAATTGTGGCAGTATTGTTTCAGGTGAGAGTTCTGTGTAACGGCCAGACACGGAAGATTCGCGTGTTTTTTAAAGGACAAACTTAAATGCAAAAATTTGAAATTTTACGTCACTTCAGTAGTTGGGTACATTGATGTAGGGTTGTCGTATTGGAAGGTACCACAAATTAAGTACAAAAATATATAATATTCCGGGATATAAAATACAGATTTAAATTCAGTTTTATATTTCGGCAGATAACTACGCATACTTTGAATTCAGTGGGGTACTTTGTCAAAACAGGTCCTCCATTGTGCAAGACAGCACTGAATAATTTAAGTTTTATGTTACCAGTAGGAAATTATTACTCTGATACAAACCACGTTTCACACTTGAACAGACAATCATCTAAATATTGATAGTGACTTGTACTTACCGCAGTGAAAAAAAGTTGAATGTCGGGTTTCAATGCGTTATTTAAGAGGGGGATTCACTGAAAATTTTAATTGATTTAATAATTTTTGTATTTGCACGAGATATTGTTTGTTTTGTAGGCAAACAGTGTGACTTTTTTTTTTTTTACTTTTAACAACATTTTCTGAGCTTCCATATATTTTGTATTATAGCATGTTAAAGTACTGTACTTAGTCTCCTCTTGCGCACCACATATATCTTACTTATCTTACTATTACTGGTCTGACCTGCATATGGTGGCTGCAGGTTCAAATCCCGAGCAGTCCAAACATCATTCTACGTTTACTTGACGTAACGTACATAAAATAATACCTGGACGTGAAGTGCAATAAGTAGAGACATGAACTTTTCGCGAAAAGAATTTTGCCCCACTTTGTTCCAGTGCCTTATGTGCACGTCTGCAGTTCTGCTTCATAGATATTGGCAGCGTGCCTTTGAACTGTGACGTTTCTCATTCGACTGTACCAATCACAATAAGGTTACTGTAACACCACACGTCTGTGATTTGGGTGCAAAACCCCACGACACACGAATGTCAAAACATCCAATCTCTGACCGTGAAGCAAGTCTGCAGACGTGCACACAAGTCACTGATACAAAGTGAGGCAAATTTCTTTTCGCGAAAAGTTCATGTCTCTAGAAGGGACTAGATCCGTCGGGCAGTGTTGCCACATTGTGCAAGTACAACGTTGCCGTACAGCATTTTGTCACTAACATTTTCATCTCCAATTTAGCCCAGGATTCGCGCGGTGTTCTTATTATGCGTGTGTTTCAGAACATCCTGTATACGTATGTATGTATGTATGTGTCACTACACACGTTTCCTCACACGTTCGCTTTTGAGAGCTCTGAAATAAATGCACTGTGTTTATTAGTACTCACGTGACAAAAATAACGTCAACAAATGACGGCTGGATACTACCAGAGATAAGCGGAAAAATTACAAACGACAAAAAAAAATTGTTCTCTTTACTCATATGAACACTGCCTTATAAATGGTTTGCGATGAATTAAACACTCTTGAAGAACATCTTGCCCAGAGTAATAATTAAATCATGTTATTTACTATGACTAGAGAGGATGGTATATCGCAAAAATGTTTTGTGTCAACATACCCTTGAAAACGCTGTAGTCAATTACAACACATATGATTGGGTGATGTACGTCAGACACAACGTAGCTGTCTGCAGACCAATAATAGGCATAAGATATTACAACAGCGAGATTCTTAATGGATCAGTCAAATAGGGCAAAAGCTCCACATAAAAGCGAAAGCCAGTCATCTTCTGATAAGCTGACAGTGCGTTGAAACCAACGAGCTATATAGCAAACATAGAGGGTCGGAAACAGCAATCTCCAAGGCTCTGAGGTGAAGCCCAATTGAACGTGTTATTTTGACCCTAGATAAAATGGCGGACTCATATCCGGCCGAGAGACGAAAGCGATTATGCTAATTTAAACATTATTACAGTATAATATATTACAATAATTATTGGCATTTATTTCCTGTGTTAAGCGGCAATATAGTGGAGCTATAAAGTAACGGATTTTATGCGAACATGTGACGGAATTTCCAACATAATGTTGTCTACACTGCTGTTTGCCATGTTTTCTTGGGTCAAAACAGCCGTTCAATTGAGTTTCACTTTGGAAGCGTTTCCGCCCCTCTATGTTTACTATATAGCTCGTTGGTTGAAACCCAGACAAAACTGTCAAGATTCCCGCAATTAATTATCCTCTCTAATTATGACCTAAGAGGTTATATTTTGTGTAAGGCATAATCTATGTGCTTTATTACTTAGAGTTCTTTGTTTATATTAAAACTATTCGCAGGGAATATATACGCCCTGCACGACGATAACCATTTGTGTTCTAACTACATAGACGATTCACAGAGGGGCCGAATGGTCAGACAATTCCCCACCCACCAAGGCGATCCCGGATCTTCGCACGTGGTCGGCGGGTTTTCTCGGGGAACTCCCGTTTCCCCCGTACCTTCATTCCGTTGCTATTCCATACTCACCTCTTGTCACCCCTCACCAGCGCTAAAGACCTCGATGTTGAGCGCTGACCAAAATCTCTCTCACTCACGATTCATAAAAAAACATCCATTCCCCCTTTTTACTGCTTGGGGGTCGAATGTCAATAAATACTAAAACTACTTTTTGGGTGAAGTGAAAACCAACTCATTATCCCTAAGTATCCGATATATATATATATATATATATATATATATATATATATATATATATATATATATATATATAGAGAGAGAGAGAGAGATAGATAGATAGATAGTTAATCGGAAACACATTTACGGTCTTTCCAACACCTTAAGAGTGCGTGGTAGATAAATAAACGCTGAAAACATATTGGTTTCTACGCTTTTATCGAAGCCAATATGGATAAAATACTCAATGCCAATCCTATATAATGGTATTTGCCAACTTTATGAGTGAATATTTATCCAGAATTACTAATTCGTTACGCGTGATCTCTTGCGCCGCAGTTAAATGCACGAGGTTCCGGCGTCAGAGATTGTGCCTCAGAAGTTCGTAACACTGGAAACAATTTTGTTTAAAACGTTGGCCAAAACTATTGTCTAGGATTGCTATTGTTTAATTTCCGCAAATTATGTACCACGCCTTCTTAAATGTTGAATTTCGAAGAATTCTGAAATTGGCTAATTTGCATTTTTATATGCGTCCTATTGAAGTAAAAAAAAATCACGATGATTGGCCACTGGGTTCGATCTTCTAAATACATTTTTTCTCTTTTAACCACCTTAGAGATCGAATATCCCTTCTTATGCCTGGTTGCACAACGGAAGTTCATGAATTTATCTAAGATCATTTGTTAGAAGATCCACACTTGATCCAAGTCATTTTGAACGTGATCCTGAACTGTTGATATTTCTTAGTTCAATGAATTATCCAAGATCATAGCCATTACCAAGTTTATGGTAGCCATATTGCTGTGATTTAGAAATGTGTGTGAATTGATTTAAAGACAATTTATGTACAGTACGTCAGCGAAGTTGCGTTGTAAATTAGAAGTTAATTTAACAAATAATTTCCCAAAAACATTGTGTTACGCACTTATGCGAATTGTTGGTAGTTAGGGTAGAGCGTTCGCGGAAATGAGTTATCGAAGAATTGTTGTTGATGTTTTGTTTGTCAAAATGTACAGTTACTGTTTCGCTGTTCTCCTCACATCGTCGACAGCATTAACAGCTCACCCCACACCCGTTCCTTTTATTTGATTCCATGCCTTCAACACAAAACGTTCAAGTTCTATAAACAAACTCAACAGCAATAATGCTAGCCAACCTAACAACTCATAATTTCCGAGTCTGTGTGAAATTACTCTCAAGAAGTAATGATGTTACAATTTTTCTGACCAATAGGCATTAAACATTCTGCCGTACTGTGTTGTCAGATCAAATATACTCAGGTTACGTTTGTGCAACGCTTGTCGTAATGATCTTCGGATCAATTATGAACCATCCTCAGTGAATCTCCAGTCACAGGATTATTCGTGTAACCGGGCATAAGAGCTCGCCTACGACCTGAGAGGAAACTATACAAAAAAGTTGCACGATTCTAGGTCCACTGGTTTGGGCTGCAGTTTGGTATGTCAGTCACTGTTCTTTTATATCTAGAAAAGTGTCAGGAAATCTAATAAGTAACTAAGATTTCAAAAGGGCTCACTATATCCCGAACAGGGGTGCACACAAAAGGGGGCATTTAGAAATTTTGGGGGGATTTTCATTTTTCAAGAATAAAACGTTTAATCATAAACGAAAAATGTTTACATGATTGTACAAGTAATACCTTGGTATTACCTACAAAGTAGGCTAGTATAAACCAGAGCAGTTGTATTTGTTTATGATTGTTTTTTAACGAAATTGTAGCCTAAATGTCTCTCCAGTACTGAAGTGTAACTCGTAGTAAATTTATTTTTGAGTTTTTGGGGTTTTTTTTGGAGGGAGGGGGATTTGCGCATTAGGTCTTGGGGAGGGGAGGGATGGTCACCCCTGATCTCGAACCACGTATACATACATCTGGCTCGCAGCTGCATCTTTCTTCTTTGGTTCAGCTGTGTGCTCTTCGTCTTTCTTCTTTAACTTCCTCTTCTTCTTCTTCTTCCTCTTCTTCTTCTTCTTCTTCTTCGTCTGTCTACATTCCACCGGCCAGGGCACCGGGCAGCCGCTCGTAACAGTAAAGCAGCGCAGATTGTCACGCTAAATCGCGACTTAACTGCGTACAGTTAGTCACTTTGCTATTAGCTCCCTGAGGCCAGCCCTCTTCCTCTCCCCTCCCAGCAAACCCCACACAACCTCCACGTTGTTGATGAAGAGAGAGAGATACTGGCCACGTGCGCGCCTCCAAACATTTTAATCACTCTCCTCCATATTTACTTTTCTTCTTTTTCTTCCCTTTAGTGAAGCGAGAGATTTTCAAGGTCTTCAGCGCTGGTGAGGGGTGACATGATGTGAGTTCAACTTCGCCACTAATTATTAAATCATATTTTATACAGGTCGAAAATGGTCAAAATGAGTGTACTTGCAGTTCTTTAGGTATGGAAATCTTAGCGTAGACTTTTTCAAATGGTATAGGCATGTAAAATATACATATATAGTTAATATTACATATTTAAATGATAGGGTCACCACTAAATGACTCATAGAGAAGAGTTGTCGGCGTACTGAGTCGTCCTTATCACTTCCGCTTGTCAAAGTCTCGAGCGCGCCAAATACTTCTACCCAGGCAGCCACCTTAACAGCAAGGATAACCCTACAGACTAATTTGTGACGATCAACGTACCACAGGTGCCGCGGCGGCCGAATGGTCAGACCATTCACCTCCCACCAAGGTGATCCGGGTTCGATTCCCGGCAGGTCGGTCCCCGGATTTTCGCATGTCGGAATCGTGCCGGACGATGCCGTTGGTCGGCGGATTTTCTCGGGGCTCTCCCGTTTCCCCCGTCCTTTCATTCCGGTGCTGCTCCATTATCACCTCATGTGACACCACACCAGCGCTGAAGACCTCGATGTTAAGGGGCCTACCTGCTTGTCCTTCAAGCGTGTTACGACTGTTCTCTTTTTGACGAAACTGTTTAACGCACTTTATGTATGTATATCTACGAAAAGAACACACACTTCAAACTATGTCGTTATAGTTTTAAAATCCGGAATGTTTATTAGAAACATTATTTTCAGACCCCTCAAATCGGCCAAAAATGGCTATTCGAGATTGCCGTACTTGGAAAATTAACAATCAGATTCGAAAAACACAATTATAGACACACGTTTTAAAACTACGCTGCTCATAAATAAAAGAATGTGATCACCGCTTAAAGTCCCTTAGGAAAACGGATAATAGTAAAGAACTACACGCCAGCTGAGTGGCTTGCGTAGAGAGGCGATGATGTATTACATGCGTGGGTTAGTGTCAACCTTACCGCTTCTGCCTCACACACACAAAAGTAGCCTATCTAGGGAGGCCCCTTAAGGTTGTTCACGTGGCAAAAATTCAAAATGTTATATTTGCTTTGCATAGTGTTAGTTTTATAGACGTTACTTGTGACTACATTTTACACTTGTAATTTTTTAGCTCTCATAGTTTTCCCATGGCGGCACGACAAAGTCAGGATTTGCAAGTTACAGGAACATAGGTTTAACAAAAACCAAGTGACTTGCCATAATGAAATAATATACGCTGAAATAAGATATAATGGGCACTGTGCTAAAAGATTTAAAAACACACAACAAAGTCATTTTGTCTTTATTTAAAAATTGCCACAAATAAGGCAAATTTTCGTCATTTTCGGATTTTTTAAAAAAGTACAAAGGAATTCCATTCTGTGTTTTTAAATCTTTTAGCATAGTGCCCATTACATCTAATGCCAGTGTAAATTATTTCATTCCGGCAAGTCACTTGGTTTTTGTTAAACCTATGTTCCTATAACTTGCAAATTCTGACTTTGACGGGCCGCTATGGGAAAACTATGAGAGCTAAAAAATTTCTACAAGTGTAAAATGTAGTCACAAGTAACGTCTATAAAACTAACACTGTGCCAAGCAAATATAAAATTTTGAATTTTTGCCACGTGAACGCCCTTAAGCGCGGACCAAAATCTCTCTCTCTCTCTCTCTCTCTCTCTCTCAACGGACCACAGAACACTTAGCCCGTTTAGCTGTCAGGTAAAATGAACTCAAGCTTTACATCTGAAACACGTATGAAAATTGTGCAAATGAAAGCGTATTATTGCAACGCAATTCAAATTCAATATTGACTCGACGCTTCAAGTGCGGGGGTGTCCTGTAGTGATATTTGATCAGCTGTCGGAAGACAAGTTCCGGGAAGAGAAGATGTATTTGCACAGGTTGCGAGTGGACAGCCCGGCCTGCAGATACTTATTGCGTACCTGTCTTTTTTTTGCTAGGTTCGCGAATACTCTACTGCCCGTGGAAATTAAAAGTGTTGCCAATGTTTTTCTTTTGTGAAATGAATTTTGCACCTAACTGTCAGAGACCGGAAAAATTCGCGGATTCATTGATTTGTAGGCCAGCCTTCAAGAACGTATGTGCAGTCGAACAAACATCAGCTGTTCATTAGCTGCTCGCTGACATAGTGATATGGACCTGCATTTAGATACATTTATGTTATACGTAGAGAGGATAGTATATCGCGAAAATACTTCGTGTCAGCATACCCTTGAAAACACTGTAGTTTATTGCAACATGTATGACAGGGTAATACTGCCTTACTAAGGATAAACGGCGTATAACCAGTCGTTGCCTGTGTAAAAAATTATTAAATTATTCCTCAAAACCAAAATTTAGCCTAATAGCCTACTGAGAATAAAAGCCTCAAGTTGTTGTTTTGAAGAAAGGTGTCAAAAAGCAATACCAAATAAATTTCAAATATTTAAATGTCATAGTAAAATCAAAACCTTGAAAGCATTTACAAAAATGAGTGTGTGTTAAGAAAAACCAAACTTTTTGCTCTCCTGTAAAATTTGACCTCTCGGAGTTAAGGCTTTCTTCCTTAGTATGACAGAATATACACCTAACACGAGGTAGCTGTCTGCAGACCAATAACAGCCATCAGATATTACAACAGCGAGATTCTCATTGGCTCAGTCAAACAACGTATCAGTATGGACCCATTTTTTTTTTCGCGAAAATAATTCTGCCCCAGTTTGTTTCATTGCCTTACGTGCACATCTGCAATTCTGGTTATTGGCAGAGTGTCTATGTGAAGAGCCGTATATTATTTGACTGAGCCAATTACAATAACGTTCCTGCAACACCACACGTCTGTGATTTGCCGGTAGTATCCCAAGGCTGGTGAGAGTTAAAATATCCAATCACTGACCTCGAGGCAGAACTGCAGATGTGCACGTAAGGCACGGAAACAAAGTGAGGCAAAATTCTTTTCGCGAAAAACAGGGTGTCTCTACGTATCAGCTCTACGTATAAGGTAAAGCCAGTAATCTTCTGGTAAGCTGAACGTACGTTGAAACCCAGGAAACAGTCAAGTTTTACCGCGATAAATCAACTTCTCTAATTATAGTCTAGGCTCAACGACTTACACGAGGTGTCATATAAGCAGAGACATGCAAAATTTGCGTTATCTTTTGGTAGCAGACTAAACTTCACTTTCCTATACATTTCACAGCATAATCTGCTATTCAATTGGCAACGAACTTTGATGTGTGGTTATTTACCTGTGTTACCGTCTGTACAGAGATTGGCCCCTCTACCGTGTAAGCATCTCCGCGGCAAGTCACGACAATATCGGCCAGCGGGAGACGTCGAACGAGCCTATAGTCACTTGGAGTCTAGTCAGCTGTCAGAAAATAACGCGAATTTTACATGTCTCTACATATAAGTCAAGGGTCAATTGTGAAAATTACACCAACTTACGATTGGTGGAATTCCAGCTTGTACCTAAAATAAAACGCAAAATGTTCAGGTCCGTAATAATTGTTTCATTGCTGTACGTGCACATCTGCAGGTCTGGTTCATGGTCATACTGGTAAATTTGTCCTTGTGCGGAGACGTCTGGTGGTCGTGTGTTTGAGTGAGTGAGGCACGGCGCCAAGGGCGATGTTGACTGGGCTCATCTGGTGCGATATCACCTCTACCGCAAGACACTGAAACAACGTGCAGTCACAGAATATTTAGGAATACAGAAGTGAAATAGCTAGTAGAACAGCGAACTCAGTCACACACGCCAGCAAAATGGCTTTCCCTGGCCAGCAACATGGCGGAAACACCTACCGCCAATCAGTGTAAGGCGGCGGCCCTGCTAGCCGGCAGCCAGGCCAATAGGAAACCTACTGTAACATGCAGGAGCCAAACATACACGGGGCTGGTATCAACAACCTCGGGCAACCAATAAGCGGCGAAGTTCGCACGTTTCAAACGAGCCGCCGCGTCATTTCAC
>PNEQ01063996.1:0-62725 GCA_003012365.1 Medauroidea extradentata | reverse complement strand
CCAGTGGCGCGGTGAGATATTGAGGAGAAATGAAGACACGGAGAATGGTGGCGCAGCAGTCGACACAGCAGGCAAGATACCCAAAAGGCACTCTGGCACGATGTCAGATTGAAACCAGAGAAACCATATGTGCCGTGTACCGAACTTCACTTACTCAACAGATGATGTGTACTGTCTTCCAGTGGCGCGGTGAGATATTGAGGAGAAATGATGACACGGAGGAGGATGGCGCAGTAGGTGACGCAGAAGGAAAGATATCCAAAGGGCATTATGTCATGATGTCAGATTGAAACCAGAGAAACCACATGTGCAGTGTACCGATTACGGTAGACCAAAAACCAGCTCCTTAATAACTTTGGAATATCATGGTAGGGTGGTACTGTTCCACTGGGTGCGAAACTACCCGATGTATATGTTGCAAGCGTGGATTGCAATTAGTATTTTCTTGTGGTATGTTTATGTAGAATAGTTGTTACAAGACTCAATAATAGATCCCATATACGTTCTATAATTTTTATTAATTACATACTTTATATAAAATTATTTGGTAAATTAAGACTTTTTGCAGAATACTGTGGGCTTTCCTACGAGGCAAATACATTTGACGAACTTCTAACTTGATTCTACATTACATATTTAGTTATAAAAATGATTTGACATGAAATCGATTAATTCAATGTACACATTTTTACACACGGCTATTTAGTGTATTGTAATGCATTTAACTACACATAAACACTTATTAAACACATACAGACATGTAGTTTCTTAAATGCATCGACTTACTCCGCAGGAGTCTTCTCACTAAAAAATGTTTACTGACTTACAAACAAAATAAATCAGCTCAGAATGGGAACACAATTATTCTTTTACAAAATGTGTAGGTTTTTGGCAAGCAAGAATACACACAACTTGAATTTGTGACAGTACTCTAAACTACAATACATAACAGTACATACAAAATTATAGGGGGCCTACACCTAATCACCAATGCCATATATTTTAAAACATGCAGGTATGTATTTGTAGCAAGCAAGCACAGCACCCATAACTGGCTGTTTTGCTGCGACAAGGCAGCCAACACCTACAAAGAATTAGCATTAAAAATTTTCTATAGGAAGAAAGGGGAGAGATTGGGAACATGCTGTATTTTGATTTTCGTGAAATGAGTCGAGCACGTAATGTGACTGTATGGTGTTCCATATGGATTTAAGTTTTCTCTCTAGGTACCTACTTGAATGTCTGGTTGCTTGTTACCAAAAATATTGGTTAGTAGAGAAGGTAGATTTGCACGTAACATTAAAAAATGGCTCAGTATTGAAATGCTATGCTCCAAACCAGTTTTTTAATTGTTATGATAACATATTATTCGTGAATTATAATGCACTGAAACCTCGATGTTCCAATTTGTTCCTTTGCTGAGATTGAAATTTATGCTTCCCGATTCTGTGCTTATTGGTAATATGGACATATTTATATTATATATAATTAAAAATAACCTAAATTGGTAATGTCGTCAATAACGTAAATGACAATGGAAGAGAGAATGAAGTCCACTATCTACGTACTGAATTTTCGCAACACTCAATTCCCTACATTTATTTCGTAAATAATTGCATGCAAAAGGTGAAAAAGACGTCTGCCTGAACTTAGAGCCATATAAAGAACGATATATACATTAGAATGATTCCAATATGTGTGCAGGTCATGTTCTTAGATTACCATAAATAAAAATCCTGTAAACAATACCTACACGAGGATTAACTTAACTGTATGTATATGTGGCGGGGATCGAACCTAACCGCAGAAATAGTTTCGTTCGTATCGTAAGTAAAGCTGCAAATAATTCAGAACACAAAATGGGATATGCATTCGATGCAATATAGGCCTTTTTACAAAATCAGGAGGAAAGTGCAGTATAATTTTATCAAGACTAATGTATGTGTTTTAGAAGTTACCATGTAAGTAGTATAATACTTCCCAATATAGTTTGCTAGTTATATTTGTTTTGCAGTAAATTAAGGTACTTTTGTTTTTAAATTATTGGTACTGTAACATATAAAATTGCCACAGTTAGAGATTTCATATACTTTAAATATTCAATGTTTACTTTGCTGTATGTTTGTTTATCTATGACGAAAGAAACTCCGCGTCCAGAATAAAATGTATTTGTTTTATTTATCTTCGTCATGTGTAATATAGTTTTCATATATTTTAATTTCGATGGCGACAGGTATGTTATTGTTTAGTTTTGTAAGTGACTCGAACAAAAACATGATCCGATCCAAGTGCTATCGATAGAAACCATAGCACAAAGATTTCTTGTATGTATAATGAGAACTAGTTTGTTAAGGATTAAAACAACCGAGAGTAAGTTTTGAGATTTTGCAGTAATAGAATGTTAGAATTGTTTTGGCAGCCGAAGGGAAAAATTGTGTCCTAAAGTCCCTGACTTTTGGAGGATTGCTAGATAACCGAAGACGACTTCTCAGGTGTACCTGAAGAAACAACGGGGTTACTAACTGTCGTCCAGGAGTTCCAGTCCAGTTTCGATCACTGCTAGGCCGAGGTGGCGAGATATTATGAAGAACTTGGTAACGCAGAGGCCTAAATTTCATTACCGATTATGTTCCAGTCCTGTTCCTGCGAAGTTTGCGTCGATTACAATCTGCTGAATTCAATGCGTAGATTCTTATCTAGAATTTATTTGTCAAGTTAATTTCAAACTCTAGTGACAGTATGTATTGTGCTTAAAATCTTAAACTCACACCCAAGTTCTGTTGATGATGGAATAAACAAATTGCCGGGAAATTAATATAATCGATTTTTTATTACTTTCACGATTGAAAGAGGACTTAAGTTTACTTTAAAATGTTTATTTGTTGTGGTACTTGGACGGGCCATGTCTTAAGTCACGTCTCATCAATCACGATAATAATTTAGTCTTTTCATTAGCTCTTACAGAAATTTCTTGCAGTTTTTCGTAAAGTACACTAGTTACAACAATTATGGTGTTGAAGTCATTGTTCCGCTATGATAGTCAGTAGCAAAAGTATTCCAACGGAGGCCTGGAGCGATTCCGTGAACCCATATGATATAAAACCGAAATCGGGATGGCCGGAAGCGGGGATCGAACCCGGGTCCTTCCGAATGCAAGTCCAATGTGTCATCGTTGCGCCACCTCGCTCGGTGAAAGATGCCTACCACGTGCTTCAAATGCGTTGCGCTGTGGTTGTAAACACTTTCTAACTTTTCCACGCGTGCCCATTGTGCCTCTGTACCAAAAGAAAACACACTTTGGACTAGGTCAGAATGTCTTGTCAAATTTCACTACGCCCGCTTTAGAAAATACGTTACGCGTGATTTCATAATCAGTGAAGAAGATAGTGAAAATACAAGCTTTACTTAACGACTTGAAGTACTTAAATAACGGATTTATTCAATCGGTAGAAGCATAGAGTAAGGCAATGTTTTGTATAGAAATTTTTCATTTTGTGACGAAACATCGTTTCAATCTAGGCAACTCTTCATGGGTCAAATCGTAATACGTAAGTCATTAAGTGAAGTTTTTATTTTCATTCTCTTCTTCACTGATTTTGAATTCACATAAAACACATGTTCTAAAGCGGGCGTTCTGAAGGTGTGCATGAATTTGTCAAGTCCTCACAAATGCCTCAACTGAAGTAGCAACTACTAGTTTTGTTGTCAGGACACGTAATTCAAGCATGTAACCACCACTATTAAAGGCACCACGTGAAGTTTAACTAGTTCTCTGTTTTCCATACAGCAATGCCCTTACGATGTCAGTTTCACGTACCTAATATCCTCCAATTGTAGCGTTTGACTTTGTAACACGCAAAGGCTTCTTACTGGTACTAAATAGACGGATCTGTTAACACAGGCGTTTGGCCTTACAAGGACATTTCTTATAGCTTAGAAAACATGACATTAGCAGGGACTAGAAAATATCGCGAATTCAATGACCTCTAGGCTAGAATCCAATATACTATGCATACTCAAGCCCCGACTATTAGTCAACTAGCTGCTACTCAGTGGAACAACAGACAATGAACGAATAGACGGGGCTTGAATATGCGCAGTATAATGGAATCTAGCATACAACAGGTCATTCATTGAATTCGCGAAATTTTCCACCTCTAGACAGAGAAAATTATTTAGTTAAAATCAGTACCGACCATTCACGAAAATTGGAACTCCTGATTTTAATTTGGCTTGCACGTTTTCTGTTGTGTTTTAGACATTGACCAGGCACGTGACATAGCTCCGTACATTGTATAGAGTTGGTGTTGCTTGGGTACTAATGCTTATACAGCACCTGTGGCCACACTGTTAAAAATTTCCGTGAATTTCCGGGTAGTCTAATTATACGTAAATGTCTGTTTAGTTAACGGAAACGTTATTTTACAACACAGTTATACATAATTTCGTTTCATTAATTAAACATTCGTAAAACTGTAAGAAGAAACTATAAAAAAACCGTACGCTATATTGTGCCTGCATCCTAAAGAAGTCTCACAAATATACTATGCGAGTTTCCATAAGTGGAGATAGTTGCCTTCCGTAAATTAACAGACATTTTTGGGAATTATTTACCAGCACTTCTCCGTAAAACAACGAAAATTATTTTTAACAGCGCCACATAATCCCTATGAGAGTTTTTAGCAACTGTTTTTCAGCATTCCTTAGTAGCATACTAAAAGATTCCACTGGCATTCGGTACCACTTGAAACATTCTCATGTACACCGTTTTACTTATTAACGAAAATGTATCGTTAACAAATGGAAATAGCCTCCGTAAAAATAAAATTGGGAAAAGTCTATAGTTAATATACAGTACGGAATGATACGTAATATGTCCATAAATTTGCTGATACTTGTACGGAAAATGTCGTAAATTTATTGGTTAGAGAGGTGTAAATGCTACGGATATATTTAATAACATCACCGGTAAATCTGCAAATTTGTAGAAATGCAATTGTAGCATTATATACATGTAAGTATGGCTCAGTTCCGTGTGACGAAACTCTTTTCCGAAACATCTATTGGATTAGGAAAAAAGTTTCCATGAATTCGTGGAGGTATGCGGAGACATTTTCACAGGGAATTCCGTAAATCGAGGGAGAAAATTTTTCACGAAGATGGCGTGGTACATAATTCAACGCTAAAACCATCAATGCATAACTGAAGACTTCTTGAAGCGAATTTACGAAAGTCAGAAAACAGCAGTCCTAGGCATTAGTTTTGACCAAAGTTTTGAACAAAATAGTTTTCAGTGTTACGAACTTCTGAGGCACAATCTCTGACGCCGGAATCTCGTGCAGTTGACTGCGGTGCAAGAGATCATGCGTAACGAATTAGTAACTCTAGATAAATATTTATTCATAATGTTGGAATATACCATTATCTAGGATTTTCGTTTTGTATTTTTGCCATACTGGCTTCGAAAAAAGAGTACAATTCAATTGAAGTTTTCAGCTTTCATTTATCTACTACAAACTCTTAATTAAGGAAGTAATATCTGTACCTTGTAAGGCGGAACGTTTAGACAAATCTCTTTGCATGGAACTTGCAGCGGAGAATTAAGGATTCGATTATGACACTTATTGTTCACCCTTAATTGGATATAACAATGCACATATAATACTAAGAGATATGTGTTTCGTATCCCGCAAGGATAGATTCCTGTTTATTCCTAGTTCAGTGGTCACCCACAACAATTATGGCGCTTTGATAGCCCTCTTTGTGAGTTTGTTACAGAGGTATGTGGTTAATTTACAAACCACGTCAGCTTTGATGTCTTTGTCACTATGAGTTGCACTAATTTTGCAACAAAATACTAGAATTCTATTGAAGTAGCGTAATTGAATTAGGTTGCGGTTACACGGTAGCTAGAACTAGTTTACTTCACCCACGTTCAGCTTAAGTGAAGGCTACGCTGAACCAAACTTGTTCTGTTCTTGTCTATTTATTTTCACACTGAACACGATTCATTAATAGTTTTGGACGATCTCTCTTCAGTACTCAGCTTCTATTGGCTACGTCAAGAGAAACAAGCGCGTAACAAAAATGGCTGACTTTGGTAAAATATTTTGGATTCATTAAATTAAAAAACCTCTCATATAAAAAAAAGTATTTATGTTCATTATACAAACATACCAAAATTGCAGTTAGCTGCAGTATAATAAAAAATGTGTCATGAATTTTAAATGTTAAGTCTTAAAAATAGTTACATAGCGCACATTTCAGGTACCATAATTGTTAAGGCTTCTAGAATTGAATTATGTGCAGAAATATATTATCCCACATTTGATAAACTAGAACATGAAAAATTTTTACTGAAAAATTTTTGTATTTTCTCAATTAAGATATTCTTATTTCCAAATACCCTACCTCCGTTTGACTTTCTTCGCTTAGTTACAGAAGTTTTAATGTATAATAATTTAGGAGCTTTTTTTGTCTGTTCTTTACGTTTGTGGTTTGGATTACTTCTGCATGACACCATTCAATTATTGAATTCCTTCGGACTGCGTAACTTAGAAAATATATCCAGATTTAAATTCAATCAAACACAGCTGTCGAATGTGTTCAACTTAAACGTTTGGAAGACATCTCGTGTAACCACGGCCATATTTTCAGAGTATAATATTGTCAGTTCCTCACAGTCCAGGCTTACTGAAGTGCAGTTGGAGGAATACAGTTTGGTAAATATGACTGTCTGCAAATAATGCCAACATTATTACTCTTCAAATATCATTTCTGGGAAAGGCTTGTTTGGAGCCAGTTAAGGCCACGAGTCCCTATTTATGCTAGTTTAGTAAGTTTGAATTTTTTAAAATCCAGAACGATAGCAGATATCGGAAATCTGTTACATAGAAACGGTGGAAATTATTTGTACTATGTAGCCTATTTTTTTCAAAACGTAAGTTTTTTTTAATAAATTGGGATAATTATTTACTTTAAGAGTATAAGGATAAGTTTATAGACGCTGATGATAAGAAAAAATTTAGACTACATAGTAAAGACAACTTCCAACCATTTTTATGTAATGGTTTTGCATTATTTGCTCTCTTTAGGATAAAAAAATTAAAATATCAAAACCGTCATAAATAGGAGCCCGTGGCCTTAAGGGTGTTCAAGAGCGATAAAATCATTCTTTTATATTTGTATGAAATACCTCTAGTTTTGTAGACGATACTTGTGAGTGTAGTTTCCTCCTACAAAACAATTTTAGCTAGCACAGTTTTATCATAACGGTGCGTCGGAGTCAACATTTATATGTTCTGCTGCCATGCAAATGGCGAAAATCAGATGACTTATGTAAGTGAAATAACATGCCATGGGTTACGTAATAAAATATTAAGAAACATTCCGCGACATAATTTTATATATATATTTTTAAAAATGTTGAATTTTGTAAATTTTTCTATACTTTTGTGATTTTCCAAAAAGATTCAAAATATGGCATTGTGGGTTTTTAAATGTTTTATTGCATAGCCAATGGGATGTAAATTCGCAGTGAAATATTTCGTTTAAGTAGATTAATTGGTTTTCATTATTTCCGTGGCAACGCAACAAACAAATTTTGAGTTTGACGCACCGTTATGAGAAAACTATGCTAGCGATATTTCATAAAGATATAAAATTATGATTTTATCGCACTTGAACACCCTTAAGGTTGTTCACGTGGCAAAAATTCGAAATTGTATATTTGCTTGGCATAGTGTTAGATTTATAGACGTTACTTGTGACTACAATTTCAACTTGTAGAACTTTTTTAGCTGCCATAGTTTTCCCATGACGGCACGTCGAATTCAGAATTTGCAAGTTACAGGAACATAGGTACATAACAAAAACCAAGTGAATTGCTGGAATGAAATAATTTACACTGAAATTAGATACAAAGTGCACTATGCTAAATGATTTAAAAACCCACAACTAAGTTATTTTGTTTTTTTAATTGCCATAAATGTGTTAAATTTTCGTCATTTTAGGATTTGTTTAAAAAGTACAAAGGAATTCCATTCTGTGTACGTCCAAGACCGCAGCTTCGCTTCATAATCGGTGATTGGACATCTTAGCTCTGCTGTGTCTTAGGGTTTTACTGGCAAACCACAGACTTGTGAAGTTTTAGTAACGTTCTTGTGATTGGCACAGTCAAATGAGAGACATCACTTCAGAAAGACACGCTACCTATTACCATGAAGTAGAACTGCAGATGTGCACTAAGTCACTCAAACAAAGTGGGACAAAATTCTTTTCAAGAAAATCAGGGATTCCTAGCGATTACACACGTGCATGTCATCACATATATAGGATCTCTGAAATAACTGTGCATTGGGAGTGCGTGACTGGATTTGGTTGCTTAGACATACTCCATTGCGAAATAAATGACTGTCAAAAGAAAACTAATAATTCTTAGTTTTCTTTTGACAGTCATTTATTTCGCAATGGAGTATGTCCAAGCAACTAAGTCCAGTCATCACATATATAGACTCGTAGCCAATGGAATCACGTATTGTTCTCAAGCATGTACAGGGTGGTCAAGTCTAGCTTGACAAAATAGTAACGCGAATTTTGCAGGTCCACACTAAAGATAATGTAAGCCACATGTAGAGACGTTGAAATCTAACTTCTCGAATGAACCCACGAAATTCCTGGATCTCTGTACTCATCACTAACAAACGTTTTCAGACCCACCAACTTGATTCACTGCTCTCTCACGCAACGATCGCTTTTTACTCGATCACAGTAAGCATTCAACTCTTCCCCGTGGATTCCGAGGGGAGACACATGGTTCCCTCATAAAAACCGGATCACCGAGCGGATTTCCACGTGATACAACACCGAAACTTTAGTCGCTTTAATAAAGCCTACTTTGAGGATTTGCGTCCTGTAACCATGATGCGCTGAAACACGTGATCGAGGGGAAAAAGCGAGATAACTAAATTAACCGTTCTAATTAAATCCTCAAAAATTTTATTTCACTGATTAGTTTTCAGAATTATTAATAGAAGAATTGCTAATATTTGTAACGAATTTAACGTACTTTTGATGTTAATTTACTGCTTTCTATCTAATTTCCCCATAGCTAGTGTTTAATGAAACCTGAAATCAGTTTAATCTATTTTTTTTTGTTATTTTAGCAATACGAGAAAGTAAATAACGTTCTTGCGAAATTTTAACAAAGGGTAGTCTTGTAAAATTTGTGGAAGAATTTTTCCTCTATATTTCTTGTGATAGTGATTTTTTTATCAATAATATTAACCATTGTTTACATTATACGACACATATTTATACATACTTTACAAAAACTTCTAAAGAATATCTAATAGAGCCATTTTCTTTCCCCTTTGTCATTTTTTAGACTATATAGTAGTTTTGTTTGGGAAACGCTATGGCTGTTTTTTAGGAACTGCTACAGAGTTTAATTACACACTAGTGAGGAAAAATGGAAGACATTAGTAATAAGTAGAGCCACGACTTTATGGAGAAAATGTTTTTGCGTCAGTTAGTTACAATGTCTTAGTGCACATCAGCAACTCTGCTTCGTGATCAGTGATTGGATGTCTTAACTCTCGCTTGTCTTGGTTTTTCTGGAAAATCACAGACGTATGTTGCCACAGTTGTCTTACACTGATTGATGCAGTCAAATGAAAGACGTGTCTGACAAAGACACGCTGCCAATAACCATGAAGCACAGCTACCGATGTGCACGCAAGGTATTGAAACAAGCTGGTACAAAATTGTTTTCGCAACCAAATCATGGCTCTAGTAATAGGATTTTCACTAAAGAGAAATTATGATTTGATCAAAACTTAAGACTCCTTGTCCGATACATATATTTAAAATTATAAGTTTTGATGTATTATAAAACACAACTTTAATAATGGTTTTAAAGTTTTTTTTTTTTTTTTTGCATTTTTGCTAATTTCATACCAAGATTGCGTCTCAGTTGAATCTGAGTAATTATAGTAAAGAAGAGACCGCTGTTGACACAGTGCTAGAACACCCGCCTCCCACCAAGGTGACTCGGGCTCGATTCTCGGCGGGGGCAGTCCCGGATTTTTTGCATGTGGGAATCGTCGCGGACGACGCAGTTGGTCGGCGAGCCTTCTCGGGAATCACTCCCCTCCCCAGCCTTATCGGTGCCGCTCCATACTCACATCATGTCACCCCTCAGCAGCACTAAAGACCTAAATGTTACGAGCGTATCTACAAAAATCCCTCTAGAGAAGTAACCGTTATTTTCTTTTGCACAACAATGGCTTTGTTTGCCAATTCAAGCGTAATTAACTCACAGTGTATTCAATGTTATGAAATGAACAACAATCGTTTTGATTAATGATTAAATTTCCAACATTTTTAAAAATTTCCCGAAATTTCTTAGTTATTGAAACTCAATATTTTTAATGAGAATTACCAATTAACTATAGTAATATTATCCTACAAATTTCTGTTACCAAAACATAAAGCGACTTAATAAATAATCAGATATAACACAGTGAAAACTTCATTATTAAAGCGAGCATTATAAGTTTTGTTCAGACTGTTTTATAGAGGTAAAATTTATTTTTCTGGTCTGAAGAGAATGGAAGAAACCATGTTGAGATGATAAAGGAACTGTGTAATAAGAGAACAAAAACGAAGTCTATCATAATACTGCACGGCAAAAGGTCACGGATGTTATTTTGGAGTCGGAAACACAAAAAGCTGAAGAAAAAGTAAAGTAAAGAATGAACTCAAGGATGGGGCAAAAACCTGAACATTGTAGATTTAAAACAGAACACACAAGAAAACTATATAAAGGGTTTAATGCAAATTAATCTTAAGACTTGGAAATCGGTAGTCGGACCATCAATGTATAAAACATATAAAAAGAAATTAAGCAGTCATCAGAATTAGCTCTTCAGTCGCGCTGAAGTTTAAATACTAAAAAATGTTATTCATATTGATGACACCGTTGAATTATGGAAACGTATGGGCAAAATTATGCACGAAGTTTGCTACTCAGTTTTAACAGCATTCATCGTATACAATTAAAGCTCAGACTCTTATCCACCCAATTTTTTCTAGATGTAGCATTCTAGTAGAAACCTGAAACATATAAATATCATTACGAATGAGCGATAATTATTCATACCGCTTTAAAGACAGTTTGTTTTTTGATTAAAAACTCAATCCACTGATTTTATAACACTCTTTAACAGAGAATCGCTTCACTACATAATGTAGCTCGGAGAAACACACAAGTTAGGGTTTACAATTAAAAAATCCTGGGTGCATAATTTATCTTTTAAAGGAAAGTTAATTAACTCTTAACTACATTTTGTTAGGTTATGGACAGTCACTGTTGTCCAAATTTCAGTGTAAGGCAAAGCTTGAATTTGTTTCTTTATTTAAGCCATTAAATGAACGAGGAAAAATTATGCTCTTTGACTATATTAACATATTTATTGTAATATATTATCCTATATCAAACGTGTATATGTTTGAATTATATTAGTATATAACTGACTTCCTTTCGATTGTTGTTTAGCTCAAGCGTAAACTCAAGAAAATAACTCATTAAGATTTTAAAATATGAAAGTGATTCTCAACCTTAACCAAATATAAAAAAAGTATTATCCGTATTCATGATTGTGCGATTATGGAATCTTTCGTTTCGTTTAAACTATTACTGCATTCCACTTTATGACAAAAATTGTTTTAAGGCATACTTTTACCCACACGTAAATAAATGTGGTATTTATTTCACATGTCTTTCCTACATAGCTAATTAAATATAGTTACGAGAGTTGTCACTATTTTAATATAAGTTTGGTTTCTGAAGTTAGCTACCTCCGCAGTGCTAAACCTCACCTTCGCAATCTTTAGTCACATTTCTAGAACATGGTTCACCAGAGCGATTTCTTGTGGAATTTCTTTTTCGCGAAGAACGGCCTTAATAACAAGCCTTAAGAGTTAGTGGACGCTAGTTTTTTTTTTTTTACGTTTGGGCGCGAGAACGGGGAAGGCGATAAGTCGAATATAACACGGCCGTCAAACACCTCGTCGCCTCTAGGCGCGGAGAACTAAACTAGCGTGCAGTGTTTTTGGCAGAATATGTTTTTCAACGGTACTTTAAACGATGACCCTCTTACTTTGTTTGTGGAAAGTATTGTGGTAAAATCCAATACAAATTCCTATTATTTGGTTTTACGATTACACGGTTGATATTTTTTCATTTATTGCGATGTGGAAAAGTATTTTTTGTATTTTTGAGGGGGTTGGTAATCGTGTTTTTTTAACTAGCAGGCGGCATTTTTAAAACCGTAGGGACACAGTTTCAATTACGTCTCCGTTTCGTAGATAAACGCATTGCAAACAATTTTAGTAGCTATATAAGAAAAAAATATTTCCGTACCACTCACTCACGCGCCAGATTCACAAACTCTTAAGACTGCTCTGAGCCAAAAACGTTCGTAATACATAATTGTACAACCTGTCCAACTCTTACAAATTACATTAATAGTCATTTCCCGCAAGCAAAATATTTTTCTGTTCCATAGTTTTCGTACAAGCTCAGGTAAAAGTAGTAAAGTTTTCGCTATTTACCCAAAGTAAACACTAATAAAACAATACAATTAAAATAATTTAGAGTGAAAAAATATGTACTAAGCTACAGAACGATACCTTTGTAATTTCACCTAAAATGGTTTGTATTGAAATAATTCCTGAATATGCCTAAATATTTGCACTAGTAGGATAAACTATTTCATTCGTACAGTCTGAATGGTTTTTACTTTGGGTAAGCAGCGAAAATTGTCAAATCGCTACTGTGACATGTACTAGTAACTTTGGAAGAGTAAAAATATTTTATTTGCAGGACAGTATCTATTAATGTGGTCTAATATGTATAACTGGGAGTGTGCTTGGTACATACGAATTTCATGGCGCAGAGCGTCTTTGAACTAGATTTCAGAGAATTGTGTTTGTGACTTTCAATTTTGTGGAAACTACTAAGTGTGCATTACGTTTGTACATACACACAAGGAACATACTATTCTACCTGTCTAAGTAATTAAAGACCTCGGGGGATAATAATAACCATCATTTCTGTAGTTTTTTCTACTTGGGTGTAATAAAGTATGTCAAATCTGGACGCAAGCGTTACATAAATGTTTAATTTATTATGTAGTTTATAAAATAAAACTACGTACGTATTCTGTAGAGAATAATTTCTTATAAATTTACGTAGAGAATTTTTTTCACATCGGCTGTCATATACTGATGGTATAATTATTTACTCCCGAGGGCTTCAATAAAAAAAAATTGGAATGATTATTAGAAACGTTGTTTTGGTAGCTCTCAAAACTGATAAAAACTGCTTTATCAGACTGCTGTACATGGGAAACTACAAAGCTAATTCGAAAGATACAGAGATGTCACTGTAAAAAAAAATTCTCCAATTCTCCAAATAGTAACGGCAGTTTTTAACCTATACACAGTATATAACACTTACCGTGTATACAGAGATAATGTTGATTATTGTTAGTAATAGGAAAGCAGTTTATATTTAACTACTTCCTTAAATGTACAGGATCGCTACAGTGATGTAGAGAAAACAGTTCTAACACACCTTTTTTGGCACTACAAATTCACCAGTGTCGTGTGTTATACTTACAAATATTTTTTTTTTGTAGTTTGGAAATATGCATTTAATAAAGCAGTACTAGACACAAATAAAATGATAGAGAGATCGTCAAAGTCGCACAGGAAAAATAACAGTAAACAACTGCGCGTCGGTAGAGTGGCTGGAGAGTTAGAGGCGAAACTTGCATTAAATACGCCATTCTGGGCATCCTTAGTGCTCCATCGATATTGTGCCTCATACACACTCGGGGAGCTGCCTTTAGAGGATGCGCCACTTCTAATGCATAAATGATTAATTTTCGTATTAAAAAAGTCGAGTTATTAAGCTTGACAGTTAATTGTTGTGTCCAAATGTTCGTAATTAACAGTTACTAAGCGTTACAACAAGAGATAATTACTATCTTAAATTCTGTGCTATTCAAAGTATGTAATAATTAAGTTTTATTAGTTCATATTTTATGTGCGCAGTGCTACAAATGGCAACAACCTACATTCCTACTGTCCTAATTTAGAGAAAATCTAACGAAATCATTGAATAAAAAAAGAAAACAGTTAAGAATGAAGAGTAATACAGGCCTGCGGGGTTATTATGTACCACCGCCGCAAAGTTGCTTCGTGCGTAAACCCTGCTAACGTCGAGTTTGCTTCGAAAGCGATTATGCACAACCAAGTTGCGTTCACGCTCGCGAGTGCAGACGCAAAGGCGAAGAAGAAAACTTACGTAAATTTGCGCGGCTATGGGTGGCCGCGCAAAGTAACGAAATCTTTGCATCACTCGTCTAAATAATTAATTAAACAATATCTTTAATAAAATCATGATCGTAGAATGATTTTGCAATACCCAAAACTGTTTAAAATAGGTTTTCTTTGTTGAAATTCATTATCGTAATAAGCTTGTATGTTCTGAAATAACAGAGGTGGAACCATAACCTAATGCTGTAGTTTGTGTTTACATCAAAGGCTAATGAATGGATAAACCCCACGCACAGCTGCAGTATTTATTAATTTTTTTGGTTATTTGTTTTATGTAAGAGAGAGTAGCAAAACAGTAGCTACTTGTGAAAAGTAGGCAAATACTGGACATGTGTAACACATTTGCAATGAACGGAATCAATTTTCAAATGCTACTTCACATCAGCAGAGGGTCGTGATTTTTGTCACAGATTGTTGGTATGTGATGTTAGCTGAAAATTTTTGAAATAAAAGAATAATTTAGAAATGCGTGGGTGTTACGTAATAGGCAGAAACAACTTTTCATATTTTAATTAATTGATCTTTCGTACCTCTTTTGAACCCTACAAAAGGCCACATGATTGCTATGTCCTGTATTTTGTAGGTTACGTATCTGTAAAAATGCCTACGTGAAAATAATCACCAATACTAACATAACTACAGTAAAATGAAATATCCCAGTCTATAAGATGTGCGCTATTTTATTTTATGGTATTTGCCGTCGTGCAAAATTATTTGCAAGAACATATTCTGTGAAATATATTAGTTGTGTTTCATATTTATCTACGTGTTAACTAATAGACGTTGCTAATTTCAAATGACTATCAACAGGGCAAAATCGCTTCAATGCTGGAATATGCAGCGGCAGAGTGGGATATGTATGTTGCAGCTGAGGTGCAGGAACTTACGAAGGTACAAAGAAGGGCATCGAGATGGGTTAAGGGTAGGCCCTAGGTGGAGAAAGCAGGGGCAGGCTGGAAGGAGTAAGGTAGTTAATTGGTAGGTCATCTGTATTGAAGGAAATGAGATGGAGTGAAGGACAGGGGGAGAGTTAAAACACTGGTAAAAACTGTAGGCCTATAGTGAGGATTTGGAGGGTTTCACTGCCACCTAAGGGCAGTGAGAAGATTCGAAGGGCGTGGTGGAGAACGGAGCAAGGGATACAGTCTATGCTCGTGACGCCGGCCGTATTTCGTAAGATCACTTTTGATAAGGGGGGGGGGCGTCATTTGGAGCTACAGGGGGGCAAATGCCCCCCCCTGGATTTAGAATTTTATGTGTATAAATATATTTTTGTATTTTTAAATGTAAATAATGCTAACTTAAGGACATAAAACTGAAGTTTTATTATTAAAGTATCTAATTTATACATGCTTAATTAATAAAAAATATGCAACAAGGTCACTGTCGCCAGAAAACAAAATCTTGCCCCCCCCCCTAGAAAAACCTGAAATGGCGCCCCTGCTTGGAGACTGTGTAGGGAGTTGGAAGGTACAGGAAGGGTAGGGCAGGTTTGTGTAGATGGGCTGGAAAGAGTCATCTCGCCACAGGGTGACAGCTAAATTGCGAGTTTATTATGCACAGGGGGAGAGGCGTTACCTTGAAAACACTTTTGTGCTTAATTATTCTGCATTTTACTGTATATGGCAGGAAATTAATTTTTCTGCTCGACTTGATGCAGGCTAACTGTCAGTACATCAAATTTCAAACAACCTGCCAAGCAATTATCCTTTGAGGTAGCCTATAGTAGTGGTACAAAACACAACGTAATGTCATCATACATTTTTTCGCTTGCAAAATACATAATGAAGTAGTAGACTCAAAACTATGGGACGTTTGTTATATTGCCTCCGCTTGCAAATTTTGACTACTCAAGACATGATGTTCCTGTTGTAGTAGTTGTGTAATACCACATTTTAGAAGTCTGTACATTTTCAACAAAAACCCAACTTATTGAATGCATTAAACAATAACATTACTTGCAAGTGTCATACGTTAAATCGTTTTATATTTATATTTCGCTATCACTACTGCAACTAGCTGCATGACGGACAAATATATATATAATCTACCAGTAGACCTCTGTTAAATACATATTCGACACGAGTTAATTTCTTACTAAATTTCACAGATTTGCCGTGTTCACAACACTAAAAAAGCTTTAATAACTACGCTAAAATATTTCATTTCTATCACAATTTTATATAGTATTATCAAATGGACGTAACACAAGTAAACTCTCCTACGAGTCGTATTCGGTTACATCGATGGCTAATGCGCAGCAAACAGAATAAAAGGCATAAAACATATTCCGTGTAATAAAGTCATTAATTAATGCAGGCATATAATAATAAGCATTTAATCGCCTACACGAATAATTCAACTTATACGTATTTTGTAAATATGTTTCTCTGCTTTGCTCGTTTTTTACATTTATAATCAGCTGATTCTGCCACGGAATAAATATGCACCATAGAATAAGCAGTGTTAGGCATAGACATTCGGAAGAGAATCAGAGGCGCAAACATACAAAACGTAAAAGTTTTCTTGTTTTCGCAGTAAAAATGGAAATTTATTGTAAAACAGGATAGCCAACTGCTGTTTACCGTCGAAGCAAAACTTCTGACGTCACTTCCTTTGTAGAAAAGCTTTGCGCTGACGGAAACTATGTCTGAAGCTTATATTGTCGTACATAATCGCTCGAGGAAAGTGAAACGCTATCTCGGAAGTGAACGGAAAGCAAATTGCTTCGTTAGTCGACTTTGCGTCGGTGGTACATAATAAGCCCGCTGGGACGGCGTACTTTACACGTTCAAACGCCTACGCGTGGGTAACGGTAACGACAACACCATGCCCATTACGCATTGTCCTAGCCTCTAGTCGCAGTTCACAACTGGCACGCAGTATTCTAGCCGATAACTAACCTATGTGAGACATTCAGCTGTGATTATTATTATACCGCGCGAAGGTGGATTGTACGCTCCTATAACTTCCGAAAGCCAAGTACACAGGGCACCTTTCGTGTACAAGAAGGTGAACACTTTCTTGTTCACCTCGACTTGTAGCAAACTTGTATCGTGTGAACGGCCACCGAGCATACTAGTGACTAGCATACAAGGACTTGTATACTAGCTAGTGCGGGATAGGAATGGTACTATTTTTCATTATCTTTCTTGTACTAGTTTAATATAAACAAACCATTTTTATGCACGCGCGAATGTTATCGAACAAAATAGCTCACAAATACGAAGCGTTTTTAAATAAATAGTGTCTTAGCTTAACAAAATATGCTATTAAAGGAATATTTTCTGATCGTGCGTCATGTCACTTGACATCTGGATATAATTAACTAGAGATAATATTTCCATTTTTACATTTTAAAGCTTATTTTTGGTGCAGGTACGATAAGTATTGCACTTATTACCTCCAATACTTGGAATGCACCCTTAAAATATGTATCCAAAATTTTATTGTTGTACACCAGATTGTACAAGAAAGTTGGCCGTGTGAACTAAACAATTAATTTGGTAGGATACTAGCTAGAACACTTGCTAGTGTTCCCTTTCTTGTACACATTTGATGTTCACTTTCATGTACAAGAAATATGCCCGTGTGTACTGGGCTTTAAGATTCTACACCTCAAACGACCACAACATAAATTTTTGCCATTTCTTCAGCCACGAAGAAGTAACCTTAAACATTACTGCGGGATCTGTAACGCAGACTTGCTAGGTCGGACCTGGGTGGAACTGGAATATCGCTTAGATATCCTGCGCGCTACAGATGGTGCTCACATTGAACTTTACTAAATGTGTACTAAAACTTCAGGTGTGTATGAACATTGTGGCGCAAACCGCACATTTCTATCTTTTTTAGGTTTTTTGTATTATAATTCAAATTTGTGAAGATCATCTTGGCACATCCTGTATTTCAAGTTAATCAAACGTCGAATTCAGCCAACTTCAACGTAAATGACGACTCTAATTCCAACTACACACTACTAAGTCAAGAGTGTACTTAAAAACGCTGATAATTAGACGAAAAATAAGCTGGAACACTCCCTAATAAGGTGGTTTGGATCTTGCCCCATCCTCTGGATAACCTAGAACATCGCATCCTTGAAGCCGAACATCTTCCAAGGCCTTGTCGTGGTATCGTCCGACACTCGTCTGTCTTCAGTCACGGTTCAGAACGTTCTTTTTCTTCACTTTCCTTCTACGGCTGCTTATTCCTCACGCCATGATGATTTCCAAGTAGAAAAACGTTTATTTGCCGTGATGTGGATTTCAAATAAAATACGTGTTTTGTGGCTTCACTCACAGAGATTAAGTTAACTGATCGATATTGCTTGTTATCCAAAACATTAAGCATTTTACAATAGTCCTAGTCCCCACCCTTACAGAAAGTAAACCACATAAACAAAACACATTATTTACAATTCAACTGTCCGTGCGAGAGCTCTCTGATATTAAAATATGATATTAAATGTGTTTGTACACAATCATAAAAGACGAAAAACAAACAAATAAACTCTAACATAACAAGGATATTTTGGTATGTTACATACAGCACATTTAGCAGTTTTCGAACGAATTTCTATCCCTCGAAGCTCCGCAAACTATTCTGCAGCCTGGGCAGGCAACCTCTGAACGACGTGCAGAGATTCGTTCCATACTAATTTATTCTAAGACTGCTCAGCGAGCGTGATGTCTGCTTAGGAATAGCATTCAAAGAGCGGGTGCTCACGTGTGTACCCATTTCAGGTACACTATTTATCACTTAAGTTAATTTTCACGCTGCCGAAAATGCCAGAAATTCTTGCTATAACAGTAAATTTTAGACATGATCATGTAAAGCAGAATATTTTGAAAGGCATAGACGTATACAATTCACTTACATCATTAATATTATGGCATAAAATTGTAGGGCAGCCACTGAATACCTCATAGGCGAGTTTTCGGCGGGAAGACTGCACGCCAGTTTAGTGACTTGCACCTAGAGGTTAGTGTGAAGCTTGATGCGCATTCTCATTTGACTGTGCCAGTCACAGTAAGGTTACTGCAGCCCCACACGTCTGTAACTTGCAGGTAGAAAACCAAGATATTTGACAGTTAAAACATCCGAGCACTGACCATGAATCATAACTGTATGTGTGCACGAATTGCTCTGAAACAAACTGGGGTGGAATTCTTTCAGCGAAATGTTCTCGGCCCTATTTCACGGATTTTCGCATGTGGGAGTCGTGCCGGACGATGCCGTTGGTCGGCGGGTTTTCTCGGGGATCTCCTGTTTCCCCCGCCCTTTCATTCCGGCGTTACTCCATTATCACACCGTTTCACTCCCCCCCCCTCCCCCAGCGCTAAATACCTCGATGTTAAGCGCTGACCAACATCTCTCACTCATTTCCGGCTCTATAAATCACGCAGCGTGTGAGGCGGGCTATTCTAAAAACCAAAGCTAGAGAAATACAAAATCCGCGTTATCAATTGGTAGCAGAATTAACTTCACTGACCTATACATAACAGAGCATAATCTGATATTCAATTGGCCACGAACTTTTATGTGTTGTCATTTACGTGTGTTACGTCTTTACAGAGATTGGCCTCTCTACCGTGTAAGTATTCTCCGCGGCAAGTCACGACAATATCGGCCAGCGGGAGACGTCGAACGAGCAATATAGTCACTTGGAGTCTAGTCGGCTGTCAGAAAATAACGCTAATTTTGAATGTGTCTAACCATAGTCGCATCCCCCCCCCCCCAGTACTTGTCCTTGTGTAGAGGTGTTTTTACAGTCTCTAAAAACCTCGTATTCAAGTGGACGCAAAAGCCATTTAATAAACCAAAATCCCCTATCAACCGCAGAAGAATCTATACACATGTCAAGGACATCCTGAAGAAATGTTGTCCCTCCACCTTCTTCTCTTCCTTTTTCCACGAGTGTACCGAAATCCTGCTAGGAATGATTCAAGTACGGGAGGTTTCTAGCGAACGATTTCTTTTCTGAGCTCACTGGAAGGTCTTGCACGATCTCTTCCTTCCATCCTGCTTTTTTTCTTCAGCCGCACAAAAAGGGGTAAAAAGACTGGCGCTGCAGGAGGGATGTGGGTGTATTCAGGAGGCCGGGAAAGTGGCAGCCAGACAATCACGCACGCGCCGCACGAAGCTCAACTGCAGTGCCGTCGTGCAGAGCCCACATCTGTCTTCACAGCTCTCCCAGGAAGACGTGACCCGTCTTCCTGTGAGAACACAGGTCAAGGTCACAGACAGACTGCGCGCGCCATCCCAGTGCACTAACTCGTAAATCTGACGAGTCCCTCCCTTAAGGTGGGGCATCAGTCGTCATATTGAATTATACTATTTTTCGCTTTTTTAAACTCTGAGGATGGCGAATTCTCCCAGCTGGCATCTTCCCCCAACCACTCAAATTCCCAAGGGGGCAAACGTAATAATTGCGGTTTTAATTGTCATCTTGAAGAAGGTACAGTGTAATAAAATGACTTTAATTTATGATTTATATTATTATAATAGAGAGCACGTAAACTATTTGTAAGCAGACAGGTAGATTGTTTAAGTTTTCCCCTGATTCAAGAAGCATTTACCCTTGCTTCCATCTGTTGTTGCGCTCTGTCACAAGTTACCTTATTATTGAGTTGAATACTCAGTAGTGTCATAGAGTGAAACTATGTTTTATATTGAAAAATTTCCTTAGTTACAATTTTTGTAACGTTATTTATGAACGACACAAGGGTATATATATATTATAAGCACACCACGCGGATTCTGGGATAAAATGGAGACGTAAATTTAAGTGGCGAAATGTTGTGAGACGACGTTTTATGGCGCAATGTGGCAACACTGCACGGAGAAAGTCCCCTCTTACAATCCACGATCAGGTATTTTTTTCATGTATTTAAAATGAAGTAAACATACAATCATGTTTAGACTGCTCGGGATATTAACCTGGACCAATAATACGCAGGTCTGAACAGAAGTAGTTAGATAAGTAAGGTATCTGTGGAGCGCACTTTGTGAAAATAAAATGTCATCGTACGAAAGTTGCCCAAAAAACATTTTCCGTCTCCATTTTAGCCAAGGATTCACGTGGTGTGCTTATTTGACGTTTGTTTCTGGACATTGTGTACACACACACACACACACACACACACACACACACACACACATATATATATATATATATATATATATATATATATATATATATATATATATAAACCTTCACTTAGATTTATTGAATATTGTGTTTTAGTATGTAGTAAAATTTTTTTTCCAGAGCAAAACATTTATAATTTTCTGCTCTGTATAAAATTAGGTTGCATTGTAAAAACAACTTGCGACATACCTGTGTGAAAGTTTTACGATATCTTCTACATTTAAGAATTACATGTAAATGTATATATTATTCGTAAAACTGCGTAAACAGGTTCAGTTGTCAGCAATGTTTGGATTATTCCTACAACAATCTGTTTCATAGAATGAGCGAAGGACTTTTCCCTTCTACGGAAAAAAATTATTCCTTCTAAAGGTCGTACTGTTCTAGGTATAATCAAAATATCACAGAAAACTGGATTGCTGTTGCGATTGACGAAGATGACAGCACCTACAGCAAAACTAATTTTCTCAGTTAATGTAAGCGATCTGCACATGATGTATTAATGTTGCTCAGGTTATGGCGTTGAGATTTCCACTGTAGACTCGCAGTCTTTAAGTAAGTGCAAGGTTCTGTGCGAGCTGACCAACTAAATTTACTGGGCTGACGATAAACTAAAATGTGACTAAGATGGAAGCTGTGTGATAACGGAAGCAGAAAGCCAAGGCCATCCAAGTTCGTGGAACATTCTACCCGAACAGCTTGTACCCAAACATCACAAATTGTATCAAAATGTTTGTACATTTACATGGGAAATCCTTGGAAACCCAGTTGCAAGAAATGTTAGTTTTACTATACGAAGGTTGTTTTTGAAACAAATACACAGATTATCTTGGTAAAATCACACGGTCGTAATTTTTAAAAACGATAAACTTCGTATCTTTATGAACAACCTTTGTTGATCCACATGGAATTTCTCTGGCAACTGAATTTCCAAGGATTTCCCTTGTAAAAGTACAAACTTTTTTTAGAATGCATTAAAAACTACGGATCGATATAACGACAGGCTATCAGTTACATGACCAGTGGCTTTGGAAGCACACCAATAAACAATTCCAAACTTAAAGGCCTTGAATCTTGGAAACCATGCACTATGGGATAAATATCAACAAGGACTTACTTATTCGGTTGATTTATATCTGTTCTGCACAACTCAGTTACTAACCAAGTTCATCTATACACCCTACATTTACAAATTCACGCACATACAGATGACAAGAACGAACACCAAAGCATACACAGTACACATGAATTTAACATATATATTACACCCACACATTATTAGCAAGCAATACAAGGACTACTAGTGACTATATCAGTTGTTTATAGGAAAACATTCCTAAGAAAGACGAACATTTGAACACAGCAAGCACCAAACAAACATCCACAAAACAACGTGACAAATAATGCCGCATTTGTGGAAACATTTAAGAAGCTTGGTTTGCTTAACTCTGTTCTTGTTGACACCATGTAATTATTTCTATGACGGTATCTGCAGTGTTTGTCTCCCAATGGTCAACGTCAATTAGTACTATGAACTTAAAGTAAGACAAAATTTATGTTTTATTATATATTTTCGAATAATTTTATATATTTTTGGTGTTTGCTGCTAGCTCACACATCCCTCTATCTCACTGTCTCTCGAAGGATTGTGAGTTCGAGACCTACTCTACCGTATGTTGGCTTTTCCTACATTATATCTTACTTATGTTTCGTACAAATATCGAAACATTTCCCTGTTATGAGCCTCTCCAAGTCATTTTTAATCACGTTCAGTTAAATCTAGAACCCCGATATGTTAACGATTAAACGATTATCTGGCAATCTTTGCCTGACTACTTAAGTAATTACTCAATTCTCGAGTCACCATATTGACACGTTCTTGTTTGTTTAGAAAATTTATCATCTGCGCGTCTCTGTTAACTTAAATTAATGTTTCTACCCATCTGAAATAAATTACATATCCTTTATACTCCTGGCTATTGAGGCCACCTAAATTCCGCTTTAAATACTTTGTATTTATATGGTTGCCGTCACGTAACAATGAGGTTTGCTGATTGCATATCAGTATTTACAGCATATGTTATGACATTCAACATTATTTCTATAATGTTTGATAAACAACTATTAAGTAATACCTGTTTCATTATAAAGTAAGACTTTAACTTAATGAATGCTACTTTACTTAGGATAGTTTAATGAGTGAGAAAATCATTCACAAAAAAAGAAGTGAAAAGTACATTATAATTAGAGATCCGAAAATATCGGTTGTTGAACGACCAGCCGGCTGGACTGCACAGTCCTGTGTGCACTCTGTCCTCAACTACTTGTACATTTGCTGCTACTTGCTAAGTTAAACCAGGTATTTCACATACTATACTATTTAAAACCTACATTGTTTTCGTGTTAATACATTTTGCACTGAATGATGTCACGTGTACTGAGATAGTGTATCAGTGTTAAATAAACAAACGTCCGATTTTCTGACTTTAATAATCACTGAAAGTTTTGTAGTTTTGGTAATGGCATTGTTACGAGCCTGTGTTACAAAATTACATAGTATACACAATCGATTATACTGCATAGGTATAACAAAGTAACATCATATAATAATTTGTGTAAAGAAGGAACAATTAGGATTTTTACAGTGCTCCAGCTTTCATATAACGAATTTTTCTGTGATAAATACTCCGTAAGTGGTGTAGACAGTTGCTGTAATTATAACACAGAAAATATATGTGTCAAATTAACATTACACGCCAAATATAAACCCAGCAGGATAATTTACCACTTTTGTTAGGAGCTAAAAATAAATAAACTCTTTTTAGAAATAAACTCTATATATACGTCTGTTGATTTTTCAGTACGTTTAGTTATGCCCTGTGATAGCTCACACAGGACACAAAGAGTCTATCACTACTACATGAATAACATTGACAGTGTGTCTAACAGGGATTATATAACAGAGGAACTATAACCACAAGCACAGATAGCATACGAAACAAACTACGGCTACCTGCCATGCGCGGTGGACGAATGCACCAAATACGACGGGGAAGGTTAACATAAATATAGGATAATACAACGTTTCAAACAAATTTTTTAAGTGTTTGAGTTTCAAGCAGAATATAGGAACAGAGTTTTGTGATTGCCAATCTATAATTTTAATTGTTATAAAAGAAAACCAGGTTTAAAAAACCTTAACAAAGGTATACATTTTTCAACTTAAATGTAGCAGGACTCGATAAATGGCTAGCTATTTGGTTTGTGATTTATAGATATTATGCATATACAGAGGAAAGCTATGAGTTAAGTAACTGAAATATAAGGATGAGAGGAAGCAGAATATTCATTTGCTATATTAAAAAAGTGACAAGCATTCGACACAATATTTCTTTTGACGAGCAATCTAACACATGTGTTTTCGGCAATGTTCTTTCATGCATTTCTTGGAAACTCAGCGTAATCGATTCACCATCAGTAAAATAGATGAAATGTACGAACGCTTCAGTCAAAATAAAAAGAAATCCTGAATTGTTATGGTTGAAATAATGAAGTTAACACCATAAACTGTTTGCTTGTTGTATAATCAAAGTGGTACACGTAGACAAATACAATTTTCATGCATTTTAAGGAAAAGAAACCAAACGAGGAACGAATATGAAAGTGCACCAAATAGTTAGAACTGCCGAAAACATCAAAGAACGAATTAATAAGTTGAATTACATAGATGAAAACCAGAGGCCAATACTGAGCTAGTGAATTGCTTGCTCCACGGCATTCCGATTGTTCTCAAAATATCCCGCACATACAAAACATAGTAATTGCTCACACATGTCAAGTGAGAGACATGAGTCATCTTGTAAAAACAGCTATGCTTGATTTATTTTTAATATATGTATTGTTTTTATTTACATGGAGTTGTAAACAAAAATTTTTGGACTCCAAAAGAGTGCGATAAATCATATTTTGCGAAACTGCAAGAGTGTTTCGGTGTAGACTGTCATTAAAATTTATTTCTGCAAAGAAACTTCAACATTTTAAAAAGTGATTTCAAATACTTGTTCCTTTCAAAATATTGTCGCTTGCGTGTATTGATTTGTAACAAGTACATATAAATATTAAGTACTGGACCTTATTAAGCTGCCGCATTCGCTTTTAAGTCGCGCATGAGCGAGGTATTTCATGAGTTCATGATAAAACTAATTAGTTGTGTGACTGAAATACGTTTGAGTCATTTAAATGACAAAAGAACTGTAAAGCTCAATGTGTGATAAAATTACAGAATGAAACATCACGTATTATGATCACTGAAGTAATTGAAAAATACTAAGCACAAAGTTCAATGAATGGATGAACTGCAGAGAGAAGTCAATATTTTCCCCTAAAAGAAATACGTAGATTGTAAAAGGCAGAGAGTTATACTTTCTCATAGTCACGAAAAATTGGGCAGAGTTGACAAATAATAATATTTCAGGGAAAAATCGTTTAAACCATTGCATTTATTTGAGCATTATGAAGAAAGTGCACAGCTTCTGCCACGTATTAAATGGTTGCCTGAACATTAAATGAGTCCAACACTACAGTAAAATAACTCTATTTTCATAAACACAGTTTTGTAGTTGCATATTTCTTTCCTTCCGAGAACCATTGGGCTACGTTGGATAAAGCTCTTTCTGAGTGCATTTATAAACCTTCAACACATTGCATTTAAGATTCGAAATTACCATAGAAAATCTTACAAGACGCAAGTTTTGTTCATGATTGGTGTCAAGGATACTGAAGGAGCAGCATTATGCAAAATGTGACGAATGTAAACAAATATTTTAGGTCGATAAGATGAGTAAGAGAGCGTTTTGAGACAAATCGTTACAAGTGACGAGAAAACGATAAGCAAACATTTTTTGAGTTAAACCCGCTGGTAGTGCACAATCAATATATAGTCAAGCATAAAATAAAATAATATGACCAGCGTAAATGAGCAAAGTATTTTGAACAGCTTCCCTGTAGAGAAATTAATTGAGTTGCAGAGCCGCAAGGTACGGAAACTAAAGTTTCTGTTGACTGAAAGTTGCATAAGATATATACATGACTTTACTAGCTACATGCAGCTATGATGCATTACTGTGATAAGTATAACAGTTATGAGAGCAAAAATTAACAATCCAATGTCTAACCTTGACTCGGAGTCCAGAAGTTTGATTGACGGCAGTGACCTGAAAGTAAAGATATGAAGCTGACTCAAGATTTATTACAGACGGCAGTGTCTATTCCATGAAATGTCTTAAAATAGAAGATCTTCGTGTAATGTAGGGAATGCTGTTTCGAATTTTCAGGGATAAAATCAATATAAAACATGATATAAAATTTTTGTACGTTGATTACTTTCACGATGGACAGTGTAATCAAAATAATTCGTCCTACTTGAAATTTGTTATATTTGACTAACTTCTTTGTACTTAGTCACAAATTAAATGTCTCCAAAAATACACAAACTTCTGTGAATCTTTTTTTCATGTTAGGTTATGTCATAAATAGCATGACTAGTATTTAACAGGTTGTTAATGCACACTGCAGATATCTATTTTTTTTGTGTGACTATACGCCATGTAACACAAAAGAACGTACATATTTACTGATGGATACGTCTATGTCAGATGTGAAACAAGCAAGCGTGTTGTCGTTCCTACTTGTGAAATGGGGGATGCAGAACGGACGGCAAGGGTAGCAACACAAATGGCAATGGAACTAGGCGTGGTAACAGGTAAGACAGCACGTGCTCCAGTCGAAGTGGTTGGCAACCCTGCCCACCACACACACACACACATGACATGCCGCAGATGCAAGGCCTAAACTAAAACACTGCGGACATGCAACATGTAGTGTAGAAGCCATCTTACCGCCTTCATCTGTCATTACCAGTACAGTTGTGCTCGGACCAGGGCCTTCCGGGTTGAAAACCTGAAGTGACACCCGGTACTGCGTGTATGTCTCCAGATTCGCAATGATGTGGCTCTGCGAATAAAATATTTCAACATTCGTTTGACATTCACAGCGGTCCGCCCAGTCATTCACTCTCTGCTAATCTATCGCCTCATTTTAGTTGTCACGTGGAGCTTTTCTCTGCTTCTCTTAGAGGAATGCGTTCCATGAAATCTGAACTACATAATAAAACATGACGACAGAAAACATTACGGTTTCAAAACAAACACATCGAAACTAACACTACTTACACTTAACCAAACACCAATAACTATGATGATATGATGGTTAACATGTACAACAATCAAATTGTCGTCACACATTCCAAAAACATACGGTTTCATATCATATTCAGAACACTAAAACAATATTTCGAGAAAAACTTGTCTATGTTTGGTTTTTGTGAATTGTGAAAACTAATGATTTTGGTTTTCTGTCACCAAACTCTACGAACTCAAGTTACAAGACCTAATATTATTCGGCAGAATAAGTATTGTACCTACGACCTCTAACTAGGAAATTTTAAATTAAACGCATTGATATTTAAATTTACCAAAACTCAAAAACTTTCCATCTATTCTAGTTAATGTGTTCGGAAACCGAGTTGGAAATACAACGTTTTGAGACTCAGAAGCCAACTTAATGTGTAACGTGCATTTATTTAAATGTAAAAATATTCGTAAACAGGAAGAAGATTCTGGTCCCATTTGTAAATTCAAATACATATTAGTCATCGTAGAAAAATAACTTAGGAGCATAACTTTTGTGGACGAGAGCAAAGATTTTATTAGATTTTATCTTCACGGTTCGACATAAGTTATGCTTGTAAACGTAAACGAAATGGCTTGCCACTCAAGCAATTTTTTCTAGTGGTAGGAATACATTCCGTGACCACAGATCATTCTGTACGAATCCGGATTCACATGAACAATCTTGTAAAGAATATTTATCTCAACACAAACCTCAGTTCTTGAGGAGAAGAATGCCTGCGGAGAAAATGGTTTCATTGAGCGTTTTACAATTCCCTTTCAGAGTTTAAAACACTAGACTTCCTTTAAATGACATAAGCAGATTGACTGCGGCATTTGACAAGTTTACTAACTAAAGTATTATTCCTTAACACTTAAAATTTGACTTACAGATAAGCGACGCATACTTACTTATAACAATATTTGTCGTGCAACAACAGCAATCTGTAGTTATAATGCCGTAGTTTATGAAAAGAAAAAATACAATAGTGGATCAGTTAATTTGAATCATGTTTCTAGCCATGGATTATAATGGCCATTTGAACAAATTATGCATTTCGATCCATGAACCAGTAATTGGTTTTAATGTCTGCATCAGTGGCATAAATAATTATACAAGACGGGTCGTTAATAAATGCTAACCAGGCGAGAGTGCAATTTTGAGGACAAATAGTTTTGTAAACCTACATTGAATGTTTGGCATAATGTGATTCGTGATGGTGGTATACTATCTCAAAGCTGGAGACTGGAAATGTTTAAATGTGCCATAAAAACACAAGCAAATGTATCAAGAAGCTGACACGCCAGGCTACACAATGTTTCTGGCTGCATATCTGCCAGGCGTTCATACTTCCAACTGAACATGTGATTTCTGTGGAAACGGCCGGGATGATAACTTATCATCCAAAGCGAGCTTTATTTATTCTTTTTTGCATGTTGATTATTAACACTTCGTTTAAATTTGCTGTAGTGAATGGTCACAAAATTCTAAACAACGTGGAGTAACGAACCCTTATTTAACGTATGGACAAGCTCGTGTAACATTACTTTCTGTGGTTACTTGTCGTCACGTAACTTAGGAGAGCACGAAATTAGGTTATTTTATATTATTTGCATGTCATTTTATCGTGCAATTTCTCGTTTAAACTCTCCATCTTTAAGGCCATCTACCACCCTTATGCGTTACGTTGGGCCCAATGTTGCATATATGTGTCCTAAATATTGTCCTCAAAATTTCAAGCTGCCGGGTTAGCTAATATTAACGACTTATCCTGTATTAGCCACTCTGTGCTATCAATGTGACCGTATATATATATGGAAGTACACCATGATTGAAGTGTAACATAAGCATTTGACGAGTACTAACAAATGCTTCAAATCATAGTAGATAGCGGTAAGCAGAAATAGCATATGTATAGTTTTGACAAAATACTGCAAAAAATATAAATTTTTTTTGTATTAGTATAAGATTGAAAACTGAATGTAATTTTGCTAACGTAACGGCTGTGTCGACAGAGGCCTTCAAGCAGTCTTCTGCAAGAAGAGAACTTGCCGAGAATATACGTGAGAAGTTTTTTCGTAAGTATTATAGCGTGAGAGTCGGTACGAGAAATATCGTACATAATCAAACCTTGCTACGTGTATAAGCTGCTTAAGGTTGCCGCCTGGGGGGGGGGGCGTATTTTGGTGTTCGTAGCTTTGAAGTCCGGAAGCGGTAAGGGCGACGCAGCACGCGAATCAAGCCACACCTAGCCTCTAGGAGCAAATCACTGATCTGGCGTGCAGCCACAGACTAAACAGTAATACAGACGCGAAATGACGCTGCGGCTCGTTTAACACTGGAGAACTTCGCCGTTTATTGGCTGCCAGAGACCGTGTATGTTTGGCTCCTGCATGTTACGGCAAGTTTCCTATTGGCCTGGCTGCAGATTATCAGAGCAGCTGCCTCACGCTGATTGGCAGTAGGTGTTTCCGCCATTTTGCTGGCCAGGAAAGCCATTTTGCTGGCGTGTGTGAATGAGTTCGCTGGCCTACCGACTATTTAACTTCTGTATTCCTTAATACTCTGTGCTGCAGCCTTCTCGCGGGCAAATCGTTTTCATCAGACATTCAGCGGTCGCAGTATAATTTTGCGGCGTGATGTTGAGGTTAAAAAGGTGTCTTGTACACGCCTACAGGACAATATTTTTAAAAAATATTCCACCAAGATTTTGATACCTAGAAACGTCGAAAAAACACAAATTTTTAAAAATGTATGGTTGCTATAAGATAGGCTTTAATGAGTGGGGGTGAATATGAAATGATTATACACACCTGCAACGTTCTTTGAATGATGCTCCTAAGCATACATCACTCATGTACTCCGAGTAGTTTTCGAATTATATGGTAACGGCCAAAGTTCTGCGAGTGACTCGATGGCCTGGACGGGCGGCAATTTTAAGTTCACTCTCGTTGCACAATATAACATACAACGTTACAATAACCAAAAGCTTAAATTATTTCATTAAATTCTTACAAAATTTAACTGACAGCCAAACGAACCACGAACCATCAAGGACATTTTAGGCCGTGCATAACACAAGGGCGTTTAATTTTGGAATATGTTTGCTCCTGCTTCTGTTTCCGAAACGACTTGGAATTAAAATGATTTAAATTTTGTTGTTACCATACTAGTACAAATGGAAGAATATCTGCGAGAGTTAAAAAATTCACAAGTATCCTACTTAAGATGGAGTTTCCACCGCAATATTAGCTTTATATCAATGATCTAATCACTTTTGTTTTCTGTACGTGTCTGTACATTTGATCATGATAGTAAGTTTTACACTAAAAATAGTTTTGCTAGTTAGGCTTGTGAAGAACAGAGTTGTTACTTTGAAGAGAGTGAGCCTTACATATCTACTTAGTTTTAGGCGGTTGTTTGTTAAAAAAGTATCAATTGAACAAATAAATAATTAAAAATAAATTAGGCTTTATCTGAAGACATAGCTAACGTATTATTGCAATATACAGTCAACTCCTAATTATCCGCATTAATGGAGGGAATCGATGCCTCGGATAATCCAAAATCGTGGATAGTAAACTTTTACCCTTTCTTAGATAAAAAAAAATCAATTTTATTCCTGCAACAAAATGTAGCAATTTAATACAGTACACTCTCGATTATTCACGTTAATAATTAAGGGGTATGAGATAGTAATCTCAAAATACAAATAATAAAATATTACGTACATATTATTTACCCGAGATGTATATCTCGTTAATCCGAACATGTGCGTAGGTAATTGTTTCGCCTGCTGGAAATGACTTAAATCTTCTTATAGCATTTCAAAATACGGTTGCGGGCATAACACGTTGGCTAACATTATGCGAGTAAACACAGCGTGTATTTATAAATAACCAAGTTTTTTTTTCAAGAAAATTTCTTCAACTATTTTTAACAGTTTAAAGTGAAATATTTTCGCGCGGATAATCCGAAAATCGGATAATCCACACACAGATAATCGGGAGTACACTGTATACGGTTTTTGATCTAGAATAGCCAAAACAAGGTTTAAAGATGCTTAAAGTTTGAAATTTGTTAAAGCTCGGTGTAGTTGTGTCTTTAATGGTGTCTCTGCAATTTAATTTATTACTGGTGGAAGACTCGAAAAGCAGAAATCGCGTTTTACTAAACAATGTGTTGAAATTATTGTTTTATAAAATTCAGTAAATAAATACGTTTGAAAACATGGCGACATGGGCTCGTAAACTACGGTATACAATTTAAGTTTAAGTATTCCCGCTCCGCAACTCTACAAGAAAAACTACTTACAGTATTTCATTAATAACTAATTTAATATTCTCGGTATGTCAAATTTTACCCCCTTTTTGAGGGGGGTAATATAGGGAAATAAATCGGGATCAAAAGTTACAGAAATACAACACGACGTACGATGTTACACCTTACGGAGCATTTTAACTACTGCAGATGGTTTACGGTAAAACGACAGCACTTGAAGACAATTACTAATGTTGAATTTTTTTCAGCACATATTTCAGATTTGAAAAATTCTAATGCCATGAAAAAGAGAGATTTAAAATTTCTGTATGATTTTAGCTTGCACAATGTATTGTGTGTTCTAATAGTTTCTCAGGCAGAAACTACGTGGGTTTGTTGTTCGCCACAACTCTGGATTAGTTGCGCATGAACGACACTACCAAATTAACAATGAAAAACCTGTTTTACGTCAACGTTTTTATGTAAAATATTTTGGTTATTTTTATACGATTTTCTTAAACACACCGTGTTTAAAATGGAAATCGTATATATTGTAAAACTACTCTACTTAATGATACTAAGTATTCGAATTTTAGAACAGAAATACGTTAAACACTTAAATTGTGATCGTCTTAAATTTGATACATTGGTCACTTTGCAGAAACTACACATGCCTGCTTCTGTTGGTAACCTAGTGAGCTGTTTACAGAACCTTCCTAATTTTGTGAAACCTGCAAAGTGGTTTATCATGATATTAAGGTATATCATGCTGGCATGGTCAGTTAATACTACTCTGTTTAACATAACTTGAGTAAAAGTTGTCAGTTATGATGGCGCGACTTTTCAAGTGTAGCATACATTTCATGCTTTGTCAGTCGACTTTTATAGTTCTGAAAGGAACCTAAGATGTCTGCTTCACCATTTATACTATAAATTTTAGTCTTGTATAGTAACACAAATTACAAAATGTTAACAGTTATCGCCCATAAGTAGCTATCAAATTTTACGGAAGCTACACGGAACACAGTATAGACGTACCGACTGTAAGTCCATTGTTCAATTTTATCGTTGAAGCGAATTTGATGTTTGGAGGCGTGAACGTCCTGTTTGTTAATACCTGGCGTTTTCGTCCCCAGCGCCTCGTATTGTTGTGGTCTGCTGCAATGCTAGCAGCGTAGTCATGGCAACAGCGAAGTGTCAGGTGACGCCGACATCTACGTCACATAAAGCGAGTGATGTATGTACTCTGTAATGGCTGGTCGACCACAGTTATCGCTTTGTGTAAATAAACGGCCTAACATGGTCGGCCATCACTCCGCACGAAGTAAATAAATACGACCCAGCAACACACTGTTTTAGTACCACAGGGCTACAGAGCTCATGTGACGTGGAACTGGTTACGATTGTCTGTCGTCCACTTCAAAGTGAGAACGTGCTCCGATGGGCACTTTAGTTGGTAGGTAATTAGTAACCTATTATTGCCGAATTTGAACGTTGCGGGTGTTCGTATTCAGCTAATTTAATCGAACATCAGATTCCAGCATGTGGGAATCCGTGCCGGACGATGCCGCTGGTCGGCGGGATTTCTCTGGGGTCTTCAATTTCCTTCGCCCGTTCATTTCGGCGCTGCTCCATTGTAGGGCTTTATCTCATGTCGTCCTCTGGGACAAGCAGACGCCTATGTGGGTCCCAGTCGTAATTGCAGTCCGAGGTGCGATTACCGGACCCTCGGTTACCCTCCTAGTACAATATTTATTTATTTAATATAATTACTGAAACTAATTACAGACTCAAGAAATACGTCATCGTTATTGAATCGTGCCATTTAAACATTTTGCTAACAAGAAGTGCTGCACAGCCTCAGACTCTTGCAGTAGCAATACTGACATAAAAATGCTATACATAATAAAAAGATGAAGAGATGCAAATTGGATACATCACATTACATTAATGTTTGACTCGTCAACGTCTACATGTTCATAACAATAAACCGCTACAGAATAAACCAAACGTATTTCATCATTGGAAAAATTATAGAGGCCACCCCATTAAAACCTAGTAAATATACTCTTAAAATAATTTATTTCTAGCAATGAAAGAAGGATAATGTATTAGGACGAATCGTTACAAATTATTGCTACACTACTGATATTAATTACTATACAGCTCAGTTTATTTAGTCGGTGTGTTTCATAAGCCTTATTGTATCGAAATATATTCTCAACATTTTTAAAGCATATTTTTTCCGATATGATGTGAAATAGTTGAAACATAATTGAAATAAAACGACACACAGTTACATTTCAGTAAAATATTAAAACTTACTTTAATTTCACTAATACTAATAATTATTAAAGAAATTTATGTATTCTATCTACAACTGGAAATAATGGCTGAAATTACCATAGCAAAATGTGGAAAAATTTCATAAATTCATCTTCTGTTTCATCCTATCGTTTTTATATGTTTAAGAAAGGTATTCGGTAATGTATTTGAAAGATTATTGGAATGGAATTGAATGTTTAGGGGAATATTGAGAAAAAAATACATTGTAGTGTTATGTCGGCCCAGAAAACCAAAGGCGAAACAAACGAAAACCATAACGGAAAAACAACCTGTGTTTAGCTGTAGTCAACACGTTATGTAATCACAAATAAAAAAATTAAATATCCTACAAAAATTATGTAAAATCGCCAAAATAAAAAAATAAAATATTTACTGTGTTTGCGTACCTAAAGACGGAACCATATTACAGTTTCTGAAATGCTGCATTTTGATTTATTCCTAGCAGACCATTAAGTTCATGTTTTTATTTTTCTTATTGTTTTACTGTTCACAGTTACTTTCTTATTTGGGTTCGCGTTACTCAAGGTGTGTGTTTATATTGTGTCGTCTAAAATCAGCAAAGTTTTTGTTCCTTTTCTTTATTAAATTTGTAGCCGTAATTGTATTTATCTGTGGTTTTGTTCTTTCGCCACTTACTGGCGGAATTCCTTTTGTGGAATTATCTGAGTTTTTTTTCCCCAAACTGATCACAACCTTTCTAGGTTGGTTGTCCAGAAACATCCGCGTAATAAGAACACCTCGCAAATCCTGGACTAAATTGATGATGAAAATGTAAGTTGCAAAATGTTGTTGCACAGCGTGGCAACAATGCACGGAGAATGTCCCATATTGTGCTCCACTTCCAAATATTATATTATGTATGTTACATCAAGTAAACGTAGAATCATATTTGGACTATTCGGTATTTTAAGCTGCACACATAATATGAGGGTCAGAACGACAGCAGTAAGATAAATAATATATCTGTGGACTGCAAGAGGAGACTCACTACAGCGCTGTGTTGTCACATTGTACATGTACAATGCCATGTACTGTACATAGTTTTGTCACTTACGTTTTCGTCTCTTATTTAACCCAAGATTCACGTGGTGAGATTATTTAGAGGTTGTTTCTGGACACCACGAGTGTGTGTATGTATGTATATACACAACACACACATATACACACAAACACACACATTTCTACGGTCACCTATATACGATGGATGAAAACAGACGAACTAATAACAAATTTGACATTGTTAATACTACAAGTAAATTAGGAAAAAAAACCGTTGGTAGAATGAAACACAAGAACACTTAGAACGCTTGAAATCTCGGAAGAATAAATCAAAGACAGAAAACAATTCAGAAATTAAATCAGAAACAAGAAATTTGAACATGTCACAAGAAAAAAAATAACGGGAGAAAAATTAGCTCTTTAAATGTTGCTTGCAATTAGACATAATATCGTACTGTTCTATTCTGGATGTACGCCATTGCAATATTATGTCGTCCTAGAAATCTTAGTATGAGACTAAAAATAATCTAACGAAAAACGAAAAAAATGAGAAAACAAACAAGAATTAGGCTGGTTTTTTCAAATTTTTTTTTTCGATTTATTGTTGGATTTTTATTACTTTCATACTAAGATTTCTGGGACGACATAATATGTCAGTGGAAAAATGTACAGACAAATGGAATAAAAATCCTGCGAATTAATGAATAGGTTTTGGGAAGAAAAGAGAAGAGAAGAATGAAGTGAATATGTGATTGGCTCAAGCTCACACTCTCTCCTGCAGGTTAGGTTCTCAGAAGTGACAGTGCTATTAGGGCGACCTTGAAGCGCGCATCAAATATCACATCGCCATAACGAACGAAGCGTTGAACTAGTGTGCAAGCTTCCCGCCGATACATTTTTTCTATGGAACTTCAAGAGGTGACGAGATATAATTTCTTTACTGTAAATTATGCAGCAAAGTTCAGTTCATGATTCTATCTCAGTTTCACATACGTCCAGTTTGCACATTTTGAAGAGCGGCAGTCTGGAAAGGCCGTTTTTACTATTTTGGAGGGCTTAGAAACAGCGACTAAATAAGCATGTTGTCTTAACAATGACATTCTGTCCTTGTTCGATGAGTGATTACTTTTCATACATTGGCACAATGGGCATGCTTGGAATAGCTTCGTAAAGAAAAGCGTATTTACAAACACACTGCAACGCATTTGAAGGGCAATGAATGGAAAACTCAATCCAAGACAAAATCTGAACAACTCATCATAATTCGTTGGAATTTTTTTTTTGCCAAGTAGATATTTTGTTAGTGGACCCTAGTCAGTAGCATGCTTTGGTTTTGAGTAAAATATTTAAAACCGCTTTTTTGAAAAAATAATGGTTTGAAACCACAAACTCTATAAAAATTGTAAACATTTATTTGTATAATTATTGATTATTTTCTTTAGCCAAAGTGAAAAATTCGTGTTGATAATTTAAACTAATGACTTAGGGTCTATCAGAACTAAAGTTATATTTAAGTATAGATAAAATTACGCGTAAAGAATGCATTGCGGACGTATAGTAGTTTGGAAAATATTTTTCACGCAGAAAGTATGTAGATATTTTTTGGATTCCCGCCATCACAAATCCATGACTAGCGTTACGTGCGTCATGGAAATCGACAAAACCAGAACCTGCCCTGCTCCAGCGAGTGAATTTTCATGCTCCTAATGTGTGTTTAAAACTGTGGCGTACAACATCCTGAGAACGAGGACCTACAATGCTTGTAGGAAGTTGCATAGCAGACGATGCGTAATTTACTGTTAAGTATATTGAGCCTACGTCTATGCAACCCTTTGCACAAGCGTGATCACAATAGCAAAATTATGAAATTTAAGGCGTTTCCTATACAAAAATTGAATACAATTCTTTAAAAATTTGTAATATTCTAAGGATAAACTATAAATAATAGTTCAATGGAGGACCCAGGTCGCATGCGCCGCCCCTCTAGATCCTCCGTGGTATAGGAATGTCATAGAGTGTGTGAGTGAGAGATTTTGGCCAGCGCTTAAGGGGCCCGCCTCGTGGCACATGTGCTTGTGTGAGTGAGGTATGGTGCTAAGGACGACGTCGTATGGGCCATACAACGGTGCGTCGCCTCTACGCTTAAGGCGTGCAGTCTTCGCGAAAAAACGAATTTCCTGTCGGACTTTAAGTGGTGACCCTATTGTCTTATTTACGAAATCACTTTGCTAAAGTCCAATGCACTACCCTTAAGTGGTTTCACATGTGTTTGGCTAGTAGATTTTCCGCTATAGCAGCCTGAAAACCCCGTTTTAACTTATTTTGACGTGCCCTAAAAGGGTATTTCTAATATGTGTGTTGTCTTGAAAGTACTTAAGGGCAGTCGTCTGAAGTGTATGTTCTTTTCGTAGAGAAACGGCGTGAATACACGTGTATTAGTTTCGGTGTAAAACTTTTTCTTCAAACACGTTGCAGTGTGATTTTATGGCAACGAGGCGGGCCCCTTAACATCGAGGTCTTTAGCGCTGGTGAGAGGTCAACATGAGGCGAGTATAGAGCAACACCGGAATGAAGTGGCGGGGAAAACGGGAGATCCCCGAGAAAACCCGTCGACCAACAGCGTCGTCCGGCACGATTCCCACATGCGAATATCCGGGGACCGACCACGCCGGGATTCGAACCCGGATCGCCTTGGTGGGATGCGAATGGTCTAACCATTCGGCCACCGCGGTCCCGAATATCATACAAATCAGTGTGTATATACAACTACAACTTAAAGCATTTCTTACGGATAATACCAGTACCTCGAGATATTAACTTGGCAGGCAGATGTCCTAATTTTCTCGAATATTCTAACTGGGGCCACACATTTACTTCAAAATCCCTTTTTCCTTGAGTTTCAGACAACGTTTATTTACAAAGCTATCGCCAAGAAAAATAAACGTTTTAGTTAAGTATAACTGGCTTTGCAGCTTAAGAACCCAGCTGACATTACAGGCAGTAATTTTGTTCGTAAGACAAACCATTAAACTACTCAAGTCTTTAAAGTTGCAGATATATTCCAAAAAGGATTTTATTCAGTAATCCACATATTCAATTATGGCGATAATAATAATAATAATAAATATATTATCTGTAAGACGTCTTAATAAAGCTGAGCATTTTTACTCAGTAAACGAATTTTTAGCTTATAGAATGACATGACAATCAAATTGTTGTTTTAATTTCAGTTCTATTTCTGACTACAGTTAAAATAATGCCTGTCGTGTCTAATTAAAGTTTATTATAACTTACACATTTTATTATTAATGTACGCTTGTTTAAGTTTTTTACGGTTCTTCTGTGTTTGTTTACTGTTGTACTATAAGTACTCTCAGGTCTATCTTTTTACTACTTTGACAATAGTTAATATTATTTCTGTCATGTGAAATTATTGTATAAAATAACTTATAAATTTTACAACTCACGCATGCTTTTAAGTTTCATGCTTGTTGTGTTTTTGTTTACTGTTGTACTGTTTGTGTATTTAATTTATTTGACGTGACTAATTACACATCCTTAGGCAAATCTGTCATATTAAAATATAGACGGATATATTTTACAAAATATATAAAATTTAACTTACAGAGAAATAAAGCAGAAACACAATTAAGTTGACATTTGGCAAAGTAATGAAAATACAGACGTCGTAGGGTGCAGGAGGCCACACGCATACATGCAGAAGCTCGATAAACTTTCTCCGAACTGCGACTTCAGTACGGTGCACCTAACCTCAACAAAGCCTGCCAAAGGGCTGTTTCTGCCAGAGTTTCAGTGTTCCCTTTGAATCGTCAGTGTATTATCTACATACACCGCAAACCAGCAGGAGCTGACAGCTGAAGTAACGAGCGGATTTTCTGCCCGAGTGCGGGGTTCGAGTGTGGTGCCTTTCATCTGAATGTTATTATTGCGCATTACCTAGGGCTTACAGTATAGAAAATACGCATGCAATCAGCGTGTTCTTGGTTTCGTTTACATCATTTTAAACAATTTTTCACAAAAAAGTATATGTTCTGTCTACATCAGTGTAGAAATGGAATACGCATAATTGAATTATTATATCTTTCCTCTCCCCCTTTCTCTCGCTGTATGTGTATGTATGTATAGGCACATGCACACATACATACACATACATACATAAATACATACATACATGCATGCATACACTAGCTGGTTCTCGCATCTTCGTTTGCGGGGTTTTCAATTTAATGCGATAGTATTTCTGAAACAAAAATTTTTTTGAAAAGTGCTAAATATGGCAAATGAAGTGTTAAGAATCATTAATGTCCATTTTAGAAAGATTCTGAAAAGTAAAATTATTCCATAAACTTTTGTGGGTATCCTGTTCTGTCCCTCTACCTCGTTTTGCCTTCCCCCCCTCCCCCCGAGCAAGTTGGCTGACTGGAACAGAACCACATGGAAGACGAACAAACAATCGTTTTTATGAAACAAGCTAGCAGTCCGCCTGCGGCATTACCCGCATGTACTACTCATAACAGTGAGTATTTACTTCAACTGAATGACTTCTTTATACGCCAGAATACTAGCTTGACCATCAAGTGTTAAGATAACCAACCTGCAGGTTGAGCTTACTCTGCAGCAAGCTACGTAGCTGTAGCTGCTATGTGAAAAACTGTACCTTAGTCTATCCCTGCCAATCTTAACAACTGTCCCGGGCCTTATTTATAGTCGTAGGAAAACAGACGTTGAATATGATAGAGTATTTGGATGGTATAAGTATATGTGGTATGATGATTCGTTTACGTCTAGCGCGATTACTGATGCCAGAGCCCTCATTATGTACCGTCTAAAGTTAATTAATAATAAATAAAATATTCAATCACTGGGCACACAGAGGTTGTACGACCATATGTAACGGTATAATTGCAGAATACTGACTTCCCTATACATTATTTGTCTAATGCTGTACTTGCATTTTTGTATCATCTACTTTGGGATGTTTACAAGGGACTCTCAAATAACTCTCAAATTCAAGGTTCCCCCCTCCCCCTCAACACGGTATTTGAGAGTTATTTTCTCACAACACAAACTGAGCTAATTATTTTTTATATTTACGTAAGCATCATTCTGAAGAATAAAATATCTCGATGTGTCAACTGTTTGGGTATATATCATGGGGTGAATGAAAACAAATTTTGCGCTTTTTCACCTTTCCGTTGATCGAACTTTGCAAAATCTTACCATCATGTGTTGATAATTTATATATGTACCCAACTGAGATGAAATCACGGCAACCAATTGAGTCAAAGTGTAATCGACTCTTCATTAAAACACTTTTTTCATCCTTTCACAGCTCTTATTTAAAGTTCGGATTTAGAAAAATTCCGAAATCTGTTTGTGGGCTTTTATGTATTCGTCATAAAATCTTTATATATCGACAGGATTGCTAGCACTCATGGATTTATCTAAAACACATTCCCTATTTTTTCACCCTCTCAGGGTCCGAATTAAAAAAAAAAAAAAGGCAGTTAAGGCTATTGTATGGGCGTCAAATTTTAAATATATAGACGATTAATTGAAAACACCTTTATTCCCGTTCCATAACTTTTCAGCCCTTGAAGTGTAAAATTTCGAAAACTCAATAAACTACATTTTCAAGTAACTAAGTAAACATTAATCGTAAACAAAAATCGCGTCAATATCTAAAAATTCAGTGATATCGATGTACATCGATCACGAATAGAAAGTATATTTTACTTTGATTTGTACACGTTTGGAGTCGAATTTGCAAAATATACTGAATTATATTTCAGGTCTTTACGTAAATATCATTCCGAAGCAAACAGCACATCGATATCTTGACGACTGGTTCGATAGTTATGGAAGAATAATCGAAAACCCATTTCACGTATTTTCACCATATTAATTAAAAACTTTCGAAACTCTTGAAGTCCTATGTTATATATTTGTATACGTATCTAATTGAAATAAAACTAACGACGATAGCCCATTGGGTCCGAGCTGTGCAGACGATTTATAAGAAACGCATTTCCCCCCTTCTTTTTACTCTTTGGGAGTAGAATTTCGAAAAATTGAAACACTTATTTTTGAGTATTCATATCAACGTAATTTTGAAGCAAAAAGAAACTCTATATCACGAAGGGTTCGATAGATATCGATAATAGACCGAAAACACATTTCAGATCTTTTCACCCTCTTAAATGTTGAATTTGGAAAACCCTTAAATTAGCTAATATGCTTTTTTATTATTGACCAAATGAAGTAAAAGTCATGACGTTAAGCCGCCGAGTTCGAGCTATGTAGACGAATCTTGTAAAAAATATTTCACCTCTTTTAACCCCCTTGAGGGACGAATTTTGAAAAATCCTTTCTTTGCGCTCGCCTATGACTTAAGGGGAACTCACAAAAAATGTCACATTTCTAGGTCCAGCGGTTTGGGCTGGAGTCAGTCATTCAGTGAGTCAGTCAGTGTTCTCTTATACACGCACACCTATGTATATGTATATATATATATATATATATATATATATATATATATATATACCTATATCTATATATATATATGTATGTATGTGTGTGTGTATGTATGTATGTATGTATGTATGTATGTATGTATGTGTGTGTGCGTGATATCCAGAAACAAATGCCTAATATGCACACCACGCGAATCTTGGGCTAAATTAGAGCCGAAAAAGTAAATTTCAAAAAGTTGTCCGCAATATGGCAACGCTGCACGGAGATATTCCCCTTTTGCGCTCAACGACCAGGTATTATTTCATGTATATTACGTCAAGTAACCATAGAGTTATGTTTGGACTGCTCAGGATTTTAACATCTACCCATAATATGTCGGTAAGAACAGTAGTAGAAAGATAACTAACATATGTAAGATATATGTGGAGCGCAAGAGGGGACTTACTACAGTGCTATGTTGCCACACCTCGCACATAAATTGTCATTGTGCAACCAAATTGGCTACAAAAATTTTTAAAAATATCAAATTGAAGGATAAAAAATATTTGCCAGTAATCAATGTTTCGTTACTAAAAACTGCTAAAATATTACTATTTTGCACCTTGAAGTCCAGTTTTTTCCTAGGGAGGAACCCCGGGCCTCTCGTTTTAAAGGGGTGGTCGATGTTCATTACATTTTTCTCAGATTAAACACCCCTCTTTCACAAATCCTGGCTACACCACTGCAGCGTTTTGCCACTATCATTTTTATCTCTACGCAGGATTCGCGCGAGGTTACAATGAACATTTTTGGGATATGTGTGTGTGTATTGTATATAACTGAATATCTTGCTGCATTACTTTTTTAAAACTTACACTACCAATAATTTAGTTTGATAAATATCGGAGAGATAGAAGAAAAAGTAAAATATGCTTATTTTCACGTCTCCCATACAGCTGGACAGACTTCTGAGAAATACCATCACTACATATCAATGTATTAATCATTTATACTTAGAGGCAATTAGAATCAAGTTTGCGATAGTTATCACCAACAGTGCTTAAACCGTCAAAGAATTATTTTGTATGTTGCAGTTCGTTGGAAGTACCATGTCAGTGCCTCGAGGGAGCAGTTGAAAGACAAATGTTTCATATTGAGGATGCCGGTGCAAAACCTGCATAGGTCCGTACAACTCATAACAAGGTTGATTTTGAGAAAAACTGTGGACGTACGTCACTGCAGATCTGTCATTCCAGACCAACTGTTGAAATAGAAAACAAAGAATACTATCAAAGATTAAGTAAAAGCATAACATATAATGTAAAAGTACATAATAAATATCATAAGTTATGATACAACAAAGATACAAAAAAATTTGATAAACCAAACAATAACAAAGGCAACTGAAAGAAACTCCGGACAACGTATTAAGACTGCTAAGACAATTACTAGAATGGACAACAAATAATAACAATGCAGATGTAAGATTGGACGAAACAATGAAGACGACACAAGGACACAGAAGGTTTTCTTAGACGAGATTGTCGCGACGTTTAGGGAGTTGACATCGACTCCCATTATCAGACAAACTAAAAGTGTACGTTTACATGGAAACCTCCTGTATTATTTTGTGCCGTCTCATTGTTTCATCCAGTCACACATTATTGTGAACTCCTTGTTATCACATTTTTGTGTGTTACAGTATTGAGCATTGTTACACAAGTCTGGTAACATTAATCTACATTTGACTGTTTCTTTAGAATGTATAATGACGCTACTATTAAATTATGGGAAGCAATTTTACCTTATAGGTCATTCGGAATAAAGTGAGCACTAAAAATTTAACCTCTGAATAATATCACTAGCCGTTACTTCATATAATTTAACATTAACTCTAGTTGCCTTACTGCTTCTATGGTTGGCAGCGAATTTACGAAAAAGAGTTCCGTGTGTTTTCCTATTTAAATACAACAATACAGAATCAAAATCAACCGAAATCGACGTAATTGTATTTTATATTATTAATAAACTTTTATTTTACTACACTGTATTGATTCATACCGACTGTACAATTTATCTGACACGCGCAAACATTAAGTGACGTGTCCAGAGAGGTTAGACATGTCCCGTCTTTAGCCGTTACGCGCGGAAAGATACGAAATGACTGGAAATAGAACTTAAGCAGGGCTACTTCGAGTGCTCACTTTATCCCGAATCGCCTATACATACTTTCTTAACACTCGTATACATAGGCGTGACAAATTTTTAAATAATTTTTTAGGATGTGCGTATTTTTATTTTATGTCACATCTGACTAAAGTCAATACTGGCTATAGTTTTCCTGTTTCTTTTATGTTTGACCTTATTTTCTAATGCTGTAGTGTTACGGTGTACGTCTCCATGGCTTTCTTTTCTCTGAACCCAACGCTTACTTTGCAAGATGTTTTTAAAGAAATGGCTAACAAGGTTCGTATTACAGTTGTACCATTCTTTTCTGCTTTTTTAGAAATTACGTCTTGTACATGTACAGCTTGGAGATTGGAAACACTCCACATTATACTGTTTACTTATACAATTACTTTGCAGCTTGAATAATAAAACGGAGTGGTATTTAAAGTGCTGCTTTTTTTTAGATGCATAACATTTTATGGATTTGTAGAGAATGAAAAATTCTTCAAATGCATCAGAACCATTTCCGTAAGTTTAAAGTTTTTGTTTAACTTTCACCCCTCACCTGCCCCTCCACTATCCTCCTATACAAAATAAGTGTTTCCATTTGCTGCAATTCAACACACTTTAAGCTGCTTGACTATTTTGCGTAATGAACTTACAGTACTCCGTTGAACATTAACAATTAGCAGGAATTTTTTTTTACCGCGAGAGAACATTTACTAAACAGTTTCCCTCTAACTTCTATCTCATCGGCTCTTAAGGGCTTGTTCCTAAGTTTTGCAGTGATTTCGAAAATATTTTTTTTATTGCTACCTAATACTCATATCAAAATTTTGCTCCACAGTTTTGACACTAATATGTCATGATTTGTAGACGATTTGTTTTGTAACAATGTGCTAAACTGTTTTTTTTATTTCGTCACCCAAAACACCACGTTTTCTGTCGTGAAAGTAAGCTAAAATGAAGAAATAATTTTTTTTTATCTGACGAATGGTACATTATTTAAAAAAACGCATCCACAGTATTGCGCATCGTGTGACTGCACATTGTCTCAAATTTTTTGAAAGCTTTTGGTTAAAAAATATTAGTTATTTGAACCAGTCTGAAAAAAACTAAAGAACAAGCCCTTAAGAACTCGTTGCTAAAGGGTCGTAAATCCATCTCATCTTACCTCTAACTTTTGCAGCTTATTGTTTATGTAGGCTACTATAATGATACCAGACAAATCACTTATAGTCAGTGAGGGGATAATCGTATGGTTATAACTTTTGATTCTAAACCTGAGTCTTGGGTTGGCTCTAGGATTATGCCATATGGACACTGAAGTGGACAGTTGTACTTACCACGGAGGAGACATTTCAATATTTTTCAGAGCAACCAAATACGAAAAAGAACAAAACAGAACGAGAACTGTGACGGGAAGAGTGGATGGGTCTCAGAACAAATGCAATAGGTAGAGCGAGTGATTTTTGGTGAAAATAATTTAGCAACAATTTGTTTAACTGTCTTGTTTCCAGAGCTGCAGTTATCCTTCTTGGTCAGAGAAGTACAGTGTTGCAGTTACCTTGTTTTGTTTGGCGCAGTCAAATGAGCCAATACTCTGTGCCAATAACCATGTAGCAGAGCTGCAGATGCTCACATAAGGTATTGAAACAAATAGTTGTAAAATTCTCATTTCACCGAAAATCACCGACTATAGAGATGGGGCTTTTGCAGAACTGTTACTGCGGTGTCAACAAGCGGGACTGGGTTCGAGCTCGGGTCTTTATTCAATTACATACACTAACATTTTATCACGTTCTTCTTTAAACTTTATCGTCTGTTAGGGAGAGGCCCTCCTAATTCATTCTGTACGAATAAGGAAGCCAAATAAATATACATTCTCAATTTACTTCTCCTGTTTAGAAACTACATTCGCTATTTTTCCTCCCGTGTAACGTGTATCAAAGTGTGTCTCAAGTTATTGTATACACAGTGCAGGATAATGTGAGCACTCAGTAAAGCCCTGCTTAATTTATATTTCCAGCTAATTCGTATCTTTCCGCGCATAATGGTAAACGACTGGGAACTTCTAAACTCTCTAGACGTTTCGCTTGATGTTTGCGGGTGTAATATACATTGTGCAGTCGGTAGAAACCTACAAAGTTTGATAAAAAGTTTATTAATTATATAAAATACAAATTTTCAATTAATTTTATTTATGTGTTGTATTTAAACAAGAAAATACACGGAGCGACATTAAGCAGTTCGTTGCCAACCATGCTAGTTGTAAGGAAACTATTGTTGATGTTGAATTATATGCAGTGACGGATGGTGATTTTTTTCCAAAGGTTAAACCTTTACTGCTGACACTATCCCGAACGACCTATTGTATGCATTACTACGTAATATTTCACCTCAAAACATATTATTTTGTTATAGTGTTTTACTGACAAATCGACGGAATTATTTTCTCGTAAATTCACTTGATAAATATTTTGCAAACACACATGTGCGCTGATGGTACGATTCACAGAGACTGGAGAAGTTTTTGTAATTATTTTATTATTAGGTAATAAATATTTGTGACAGGTTAATTGTTTCCCCGACATTTAGGCTGGAAAATAAAATTGTTTTGTTTAAAATTCATACAATTAATTTAAAGAACCTTTTAAATATCGAATTACTTTGATTTTGGACAAAATATTCATAATTTATAATTTTTAATTTGTCAACCAAATTTGTATATTTATCATAATACCTGTTTTATTGTATATCAGTTTATTGTGAAATCCAAGATAAACAAATGGTTGTATTTTGTATATGTTTCGACTTTAAAAACTCTAATTAGTTTAGTTATTGATATTTAATGTATTTTTTTTTGTATTTTAGAAAAATTGAATTTTTAATGGAATGTTAGCAAGTGTATTTTTTTGTCTTTATGTAGTTCTTCAGGCGCTCAAAATCAAGTATGCTGTGCGGCAAATTTCTATCTAAATGTGCAGTTTTATTCTCATATTTAGTGTGGAATTGGACAGTTAAAACTTTTTAAACCTATACAGTAATGCAAAAATATATAATTTAAGTTTTTTTATTTTATTGTAAAAACATCTTACTTTACAGACCTCAAATCTTATGTTTTGTATTATTAAAACTTTATTTAAAAGGGTACTTTGATAATTTTTTTCTTCCCGTTAAAGAAAATATTTGTTTTACATGAAACATGATATTAAAAAATTACGAAAAACTTTACCAAGAATATAACTACGAAGCTATTTATATTGCAGCACAATTTTTTTCTTTGTTGGATTCGCACTCGGGAGGACACGGGTTCGATCCCCGGCTCCGGCCATCCTGATTTCTGTTTTCAAGGGTTTTCCGAAATCACTCCAGACGAATGCTGGGATGGTTCCTAAAAAAAGGCCATGGCCGACTCCTCTTCCAACTCTTGTCATTTTAGCAAGTTGTGTGTCGCCGTCTCTGATGACCTCGCTGTCGACTGGATGTGGAGTCCAATTACATTATATTAAAAAATTTTCTTGCCATTACTGTATCAATTTAACAAACATTTTAAATGCGGTGAAATAAAATAATGTCGCACTCAATCGGAATCAGGGAATGTTCACATATTCTTTTTGGAATGTCTTGTAGAGTGAGAATCAGTTAACATTCATTGACTATGATTTATAATTTTCACAGATAAGTTTTCTACACTTATTACAACTGAGCGAGAAAGAGCAACGTCAACTCGTCCGACTCGCATTAGGGTGAACCGGAGTTAGATTCCCGGTTCCGAAGTAGTTCTTCACACAAAACTATGCACAAAGATGGGATCTAGGAGAGTAATCTGCCAAACCTTTGTTACGCAACTGCCCTGGTATTCTCATGGAAAGGTTTCAGGAAATCCAGGAAACTTTGCAGTGGTTCGCATTTAAAGACAAGTATTCTTTGCAACGAGAATGTATATGTTGCGACGAAGGTTAGGTACGGTAAGCGGGTTTTACGGGTCGTCAACAGCGAGGTCATTATAGTCGGCGACACACAACTTGGCTCAATGACAGGAGCTGGGAGAGGAGTCGGCCATGGCCTTTGTTAAGAAACCATCCCAACATTCGTCTGGAGTGATTTCGGAAAACCATGGAAGATTTAAATCAGGATGGCCGGAGCCGCGGATCGAACCCGGGTTCTCCTGAATGCGAGGGACCGCGGTGGCCGAATGGTCAGACCATTCGTCTTCCACCAAGACGATCCGGGTTCGATTCCCGGTGGGGTCGGGTCCCGGATTTTCGCAGTGGAAATCGTGCCGGACGAGGCCGTTGGATTTTATCTGGGTCTCCCGTTTCCCTCGCCACTCCATTCCGGCGCTGCTCCATACTCACTTTATGTCACCCCTCACCAGCGCTAAAGACCTCTATGTTAAGCGCTGACAAAAATCTCTTTTCCCGAAATGCGAGTTGAACGTGTTACCCTCGCTCGGCGTGTTGCGACAATGGAAGTGCTTTTAGAGTGTTGGCCACAATCTGAACCATAGAGGATTACTCTGGGTTTGCCAAGTGATAAAGTAAATGCGTGTATTTGCGCAGGCAGAAGGGGGTGAGGGGCGAGAACCCTAATTATTCTCTTCAATGAATATATGGGATATTTGAAGTGTGAATATTTCATCTGCTCGTTGAGCAGAGATGCAGATTTGTGTGTCACAAAACGTTGCGTTTGTTGGATGATAAAGTATCAACTCGTTTTATTTCCTTGCGATAAATGTGGGCGTAATGTGACTTGTGAGGACCCGGGTTTGGATCCCAGACAAAGTTACTGCTGTATGGCTTTTTATTGCTTTTAAGTTTGCATTATACGCCGTAGCTGTTACCTCCCGGGAACTGGTACAGTGGTAAGAGCATTGTAAACCAGGGAATTTTTTTACCGAATTAATAGGAAGCATGTTATTTTTGAACAATTATTGCAGTGGGGGCAAGTTACAAACGAATGAAGTATGTTGGACATACGCGATTTCAGCAAATGTGTCACACAGAAAATCAGAGAATACCCACAAACAAACAGACAAGTGAACAAACAAAAGGACATTGCTTGTAACTGGCAAACATTGATAAACAAATAGAATTCCATAAGGAATTCATTCAGTTTTCTTTTGCTTTCCTCTGTGTGTCTGTATTTCTGCTGTGTCGTCTACATCCAGCCTTTTTGCCATTTCGTTTTGTTTTGTCTGTTGGTTGTTGTAACCTTTTTTATTTTGTCTGTTGTTTTGAACTTACTGACGGGATTCCCTTTGTGGAATAATCTGTGGTTTTTATTTATTTTTCCTTGGTTGGTTACTTGTGCCTGGGTGCTCGTTTGTGTTGATTTTTTTCTTGTAACTCTCTGACTGAATTCCCTGTGGAATTTTTTTTTTTTGTTGTCCTATGTTTGCCAGTTGCAAACAAAGTCCTTTTATTTATTTACTTGTCATTTTGTGTGTATTCTCTGGTTTACTGTGTGATACACATTTTCTGCAACAGCGTATGTCCAACACACTTCTTTACTTTGTCATAGAAAGCATGATACAATAGTTTGATTGATTTATTCCTATTACGTTGCTTACTACTTTTCAAAGGGTACGGAGTTTGTTTTCTTGGTTAATATGACATATATAGTATATCACTTTTTCTTCATTTCTTTGGACTATTTTATCGTTCAGTTAAAGCAAGAAGCAGCAGTTTTTTGTGGTTTTCACACAAATGTAGCCAGTTTCTCCTAATGTTATTATAGTAGTATAATGCAGTAGAAATATGTAGTTCTTTAAAGTATTCCATAAACTGTCCAAACGTATTTGAAAGTGCGAGAAATATCAGATGTCGTAAAGAATACTCAATAATATGTGCACAGTTATTGCTCGTGACTTAGGTCTACAGGCTGCTAATTAGTGTAATTTGATGACTTTTGTTTTCGACCGCTTGGGCTAATGGTTAGAGCTATTGACTAGTGGGGCAAGGGTCCCGGTTTCGATTCCCGGCGGGAAAATTGAAAATTTAATGTAACCTTCCCGGGTTCGGAACTAGCCCTGCGTAAGGCAGGTTCATTCTCGTCTAATAACCCCACATGTCCCCCTTCTGCGGCCGTCAACTACGAAATAATTAATGGTAGCCTAATTAAATAATGAACTTAATTTTTGCTTCTTATTACAATTTTGAGTATGGTCAAATATTTACTTGCTATGTTTGTGTAATATTCAAAACGTGGGTCTAATAATAGGCTGCAAAGGAAACATTACCAGTGCTTCAAAGTGCTTTCTGTAGTACGTACAGAACAAACCGATGTTCTCGTCCAATTCAAATTAAGTAACATTATTTGGATAGCTATGTTTAAATGAAACGTTGACTACTTAAATAAACTTTTTGAGTCGTGGTTTCAGTAAATGCAAACTTTAGTAGCTTTTCGTCACTTAAACATATATAAATAGTAAACTCAACATTATATATTAGATAACTAAGATAATATCACTTCTCCATTAAAAGCCAAATACTTTAATTTCATTAAGTATTGTTCTCGACTCAGATTTCGAACGCTTTGTAATATTTTCAATTAGTTTGTCACACATTTTGAAATATAATTCCCGTATTGAGAAATATAAAATAATTAAGTTGCTTTAACTTAGCGATCATAGTACCACAGTACATAGTACCACCTATCTTCTTGATCTGAGAAATTATTCTGATAGCTTCATAGTTATTTTCTTCAGTACAATACATATTTTACACTTATTAGACATAAAGGCTGAATATTTTATATTATGTCATTACTTGGAAAATGCATCTCTATTATTGAAGAAATAAATTCATCACAAATTTCGGAAAATTATGTAATATTTTGCCTTTGTATTTCAGAGCTTATCGTATCTTATAACTTTTGTTTACACTATTATCATCAAAAATATTTCTCATTAATAGCAAGTATCTTTGCATACAGACACTATATCTAAATTAATATTATCGAGACGACTTTTATATTTAATATCTTTAGAGTCGAAAGGATACAATTTAAAAATTATCGTTCGGTAATGTTTTTTGCTGATTTGTGTGATTAAAAATTCTTGTGTAGGCAAATAAGCACAATTTTCATACTTTCACTTTATCTATTCGAAGAATTGCGTGAAGAGTGTGCTGACGGCAAATTTAGTGACGACTATTACTTAAACTGCAGTTCAGTAAACTATTATCTACTACTTGATATTTAGTTTAGTATAGTTAATCGATATGTTATTAGCAAACTTGTTCCAATAGAAAACAATAAATAACTGGGCCATAAAAAACTAAGATTTCGATTTTTGGAAACAAAAACATTCTTTACAAAGTGCGTAGCCCTTTAGAATCAATATTTGCAATACAGAGGCAAAAACACAGTAAACGTACACACATTCCTAAAGGACATTTCGTAGCAGTTCAGTCGTACCACACCAGTCTCGTAAGTCTACCGTCAATATTTGAAACAATTTTTAATTAAGTCAGACATGTTTCAGTTTTGTTTTCCAGCTTTGAGCGTTTTGTTACAACTTTTGTACACTTTATTTTCAATTTTTCACGCCAATGCTTAGTTATTTTTTAATGAGGAAGTGTATCTGGAAGATTACCCTGTGTTAAATTCTCAGCTTTGAGCGTTTTGTAACAACTTTTGTACACTTTATTTTCAATTTTTCACGCCAATGCTTAGTTATTTTTTTTAATGAGGAAGTGTATCTGGAAGATTAACCTGTGTTAAATTCTGACAGAAATGTACTTTGTTGTCCGTGATTAACGAAGATGTAATTACCGATACAGTTGTAAACCTAAATTTTGAAGCGATTTAGACAGTAAAATGAAAACATTACACTAGTATATATTTTAAAATGTAAATGTATTCAGTGAATCTAGATCACCTAGTCTCCAATCGGTTAACGATTATGATATGAATTACGTTAAATAAAATATTGTATCACTTGTTTAGTAACAAACTACACGTAATTATTTTGATTCATATTTTAAAAGGTCTGCGTCATCCGGTAGCCTATATTAAATGCAAGGAGACTGTGTTGTGCAGTGACTGAGCTGGCTAGTTGATGCATGTTTTGGCTGTAACAATATGACGTGCTGTAGAGACAGCTAGGCAAGAAGTTCTGTGAGGCTGTCTACGTGATCGAGGCACATTGTGGTCCAGACGTACAGCTGTGAACACAGTGTTTGAAACATAAGCTGCTCCTTGAACATACTGTGTTCTAGGAGTTTACAATGAATATGTGTGTGGGTGTGTATACTAACGGGTACCTGAATTCCAAACCGTGCTATATACAATCTGTAAGAATTTTCAATAAAAGGCCATATCTTTTTCGTATGTTAATTTATATCTATCTTGAATTGATTACCAATCAAAGTACAATAATTTAACTGCGATTAGTAACATATTTCGGATAGAAATGAACGCACACAATGAAGATATGACCTTTTTTGCTAATTTTTAAAATTTTGAGTTAGCATTGTTTGGAATTCAGGTCCCCCACACATATATGTTTATTGTTTATTTGTTTATTTTGGTTTAACGTGCCCTCGATCAACTCAAAGCCTCGGCAGAGGTACACATGGGCAAGGGGGAAGGAGTCGGCCATGGCCTTTTTAAGGAACCATCCCAGCATTCGCCTGGAGTGATTTCGGTAAATCCTGGAAAACCGAAATCAGGATGGCCGGAGTCGGGGATCGAACCCGGATCCTCCCGAATGCACGACGAGTATTTTACCACTGCTCTACCACATGTGTATGGTATGTTGCAAGATGTATTGTCAATATATCTTAGTAACAATCCTTACATAAAAAGAAACAAAATATGTTGGTCTAAAAACGCGCTGTTTCTGTACTACACATCGTATGACGTACAGTGCATATAGAGCGTGCTGAATCACGTACTTTGGAATGCTACGCCGGACAGTTTGTACCGACCTATATAATACAAATCGCCTATACCCAGGGATCTCTATTTTTCGCGAAGAGTATTTTGCCCCACTTTGTTTCAGTGACTTGTGTGCACATCTGCAATATCGCTTCATGGTTATTGGCAGCGTGTCTATGTGAATTGACGTCTCTTATTTGAATGTGCCAATCACAATATAGTTAATGCAATACCACGCGTCTGTGATATGCCGGTAGAATCCCAATGCTCGTGAGAGTTAAAATATCAAATCACTAACCACGAAGCAGAACTGCAGATGTGAACGTAAGGCACCGAAACAAAGTGAGGCAAAATTCTTTGTACGGTGACTTGATACTTTCTGGAAGCCCTGCTTCTATCTTGGCTCTGCATTCACACCAACTTTGTATCCTTCCGCCAAACCTCAACAATAATATTACCAGGCTGCACTGCAGCCGACGTACATTGTTCATCTGCCGGCAATAACTACGTCACCTGTAAAATATTGTAAAAAAAGATAAATGTAAATATACATTTCATTCCATTTTCTGAAAATGAACACATTATGTACATATTCCATTAAACGATTATCAACATTTTAGCCGCTGTTCGTAATATACAGAACAACTACTTCTACATCAATGCCAACCCAACCATCCTCCAACTATCGTATAACCGACGTTTTTAACTCACTTTTAAAATTATATTTCGAAAAATTTTCATACTCGCGGACGCGTAACAATAAACTAAATTATTTATTTATTTACCTCACTGCATTGGTTTTTCGTTTACTTACTTAGTTTTACGGTAATAACGGAAGTATTACTAGTAATTTTTTCAACAGTTCGTTTCTAAAATTATAAACTTGTCGTACGACTGATATGGCGTTCCAAAGTGACATGGTCCAACCAGCGCTCTGTGCAATGTACGTCATGCTCCGCGGACTGTAGTGTAGAGACGGCGCATTTTCGGACATATGTTCATGTAACATGTTTTATTTCTTTAGATGCAAGGTTTACTTATCCAAAACACGGACATACAATTTTGCTACATCCTGTAAATGAATCGTGCATTGCAGAAAGGGGGTAGTTGCCAAAAATCTACTTCATAGATAATAAAGGAAAACTGATTAATTCTGTTATTTTTTAAAAAAATTAAGAAATCGCTATTTAATTTCGCCAAGAGCACTGTAATTGTGATATATATATATATATATATATATATATATATATATATATATATATATATATATATATATATATATATATATATATATATATATATATATACACACACATACGGATTTGTTCCATTTTGCCATCGGACGATGCAGTATAGGCCAAATAATGGTTTCCTAGTCATAACTCAATTTATTTGACTTGTGGACGTATCTCCTTTCTGCAATGCACGATTCAATTATAGTATTAAAATGATTCCATTTTTAATAGGAAAGTGCATACACTAAGACAAAACAAAAATATCTGATACATATTAGTCCTAAAACCAATACCGTAAGAGCTATGAGCACTTGTTTACTATTCGCCATTACTAGCGTACTCCATGTGACGTCCATGCATAGTAATGGATTGGTATGTCCTACGTTATAACACTTTTGGTTGGTCGTGGATGTGCTGACATGCAATGATGACATGATCTACGCTTGATTTTATTTTGTGCTTATGTTTACCAATTCTTCAGGTTTTACCTTAGTTAAAAATCCAAGAAATTAACGTCAGGGGAGCGGAAGGGCTAATTAATTGGACCTTCACAAGTACTACATCGACCGTCCATTAAACCTCACATGTAGCTCCTCGTGAGGCGATGACAAACATTAAATAAGTGTTCGTGGCTTTTACGGTGTAGATTTTAGGAAACACGTTTATTAGACATTTTAAGTGCGTACAATATAATCTAACACAAACTAAACTACCGTGTCATAATTTATTGTGACGTAGCTTATCCTAACTTAACGTAAGCTAACATAAGTAATTACATAACCGAACACAGCCTAACCTAAACGTACATGACCCAACCTAACAACCTAACATGGCCAAACATAAAGTAACCAAAACTTATAAAACGTTACTAACCTAATCAAATTCAAAGTAACACTCAACCTAACTTAACCCAGCGACACCAAAACTGAAAAAAAAACCTAACCTAATTTAAACAGGTACTTTTAATGCTAATCGCAAACGAAATTTTTATTACATGCCTCAAGCAAGGAAAATGTCCAATCATATACTAGAAGCACAAAAAATGCACATACTCTACGCGCGAGATACTGTAAGACGGGTGTGGCGATACAGGTGTTGGTGGAAACAGTTAGTCTTCAGGCTCTAACTACATAAGTCCTTTTGCGAAAATGCGAAATTTTATTTTTATATGTAGGTGATGGTTTTAACATAGTTTTTTTTCTCGTACGGTTTAGATCTGGGCACCACTTGACAATATTGACAACACGTATTTTTTTAAATCTAAGTTTTTATATCTTGCGAGATAATACAAATTTGAAATTAGAATTTCCAAGGCGGACGTCTCCCATACAATTTGAGCTCGCAGCATATAATTACCACAGTTTTGTACAAGGATTCACCTCCTGAAATATTTCCGGTTATATTCCGAACACCCAATGCAGTTGTCAGTCCAGCGCGGCTGTTTAGGATACAGTTCCATTCAGATCACGGTGGGGTGAAATTCTCTTTGTGACCGAGTGCTGTAAAAAAAAGCAACGTTAACTTAATTACAGAACTTAGGAAGGCACCGTCGTGTCTAAAATAGCGATAGAGTGCTAGCACGTGTGTGTTGCGATTGTAAGAGCAGCGAGATCGTGTGAGGATTCGGCGCTATTACCAACGCAACCGGTCCGAATTACGAGAATGGAAATGTTGTCGCCGACTTCAAAGGGAACGTCAATTTCCCTCGACAATCCGGCGAACCAGGAAAACGGCATGGCGCTCTCAGTTTTATTTTATATATTTTTTTACTACTAGGTACACGCACTGTTCGGCGTGCTGCCGGTCTTTTTTTTCGAACTGAATTGCACGTGGGGAAATTTAATTGTCTCGCTTTTACGGTCAACCATATTTCACCTGACTGCGAGTCGGACTGAAGGTATTAGGCGTCCTGAATAGAAGAATCGGTAGGAACTCCTGAACATCCACACTGTTTACCACTCCGCATCCTCATAGGGTCGCATGCATCTGGCGGAAAATCGCTGGGTGAAAAATCACATCTGGTAAAAAAAGATCGCTTTATACGTAGTTTTAACTGGACGGATTTAAGCAGAAAGGGACCAACAGTCAATGGAATTTATTTTGTGGTAATCTTACTAAGTAAAAGGAGGAGGTTCGGAAAATACAGAATACTAAGAATCACACCGTCGTGTTCGAACAAAAATAGGACCGCAGGCAAAGTTGTTTATGCAACGTTCGGATAAACAGAAAACTTTGGCATTGGAATGTCTCAATTCCAGTAAACTGCAGACCACTTTCCTTTTGTTTAGCTCTGTCAAACTAACACGTAGAAGACAGAACATCCTTAGATAACATACACTCAACTTCCTTATCCACAGGCTATCAAAGAATCATTCTTGGAAGTGTTTTGGGGATAAATGATTGTAAAATGTTTACGATTTTTCTTGGCTTTTGTTGCTTATACAAAATCCAGTCAGCATGTGGCTGCCACCCAACAATAATTACAGAGAAGTAATGATGATGGAAATTCAACCTAGCCACCAATTCTCTGAATTGGTATTAGAAGATCATAAAAAATACTTATGGTAACTATCCGAATTGAGCGATTTTCTGTAAACGCCTATGTTAAAAATATAATGTTTACATAAGTGAATATTTTCTAAAATGCAATTTAATTTGTACCTCTGGCTGTAGTGAAACAATCAAGACTGTTTCAGAATTAATATTTTTCACTTAAACTTGATTGCCATTAATTTAAAGTGACTTCCGCTCGCTTACCTGTTGGTGGCAGCTTGTATAATTTGTTCTCACAGAAGCACCTACCCAGTTAAAATTACTGATTTGAGATTACTATCCCACCAGAGCATCAGCATCAGGAAGCAGCATAATATATTTTCCATTGATCTGTCATTCTGATTCGGTATTGGCCACCTTTAATGCCGTCGGAGATATAGCTTCATCTGGATTTAATAATCTACCATTTGAGAAAAATAACGGTCACGCTGAATTCCCATTAGCTCTACTTCTCTGTAAATATTGTTGGTTGGCAGTTATACTAAATGTATTTAGTATCAGCAACATAAGCTAATGGAAGACCGTAAATGTTATACAAGCATTCCCCTATCCCCCCAACCACTATAACGTGACGTGCTTTATATGACTTGGTCTGTGTTATTTAGTTCAGTATAACGTTCACAGACTAATCACAATCGGTCAGTACAGAAGTAGGGGGTTTACACTGACGCAGTTAAATGGAGCTATAGACACTATTTTTTGTAATAATTACAAGTAAAATCTTTGCACTTTTGTAAAGGTTTGTAAAAGTACAAATATGTGTACAGTAAAATTAACTGTTTATAAAGTTAGAAGAAATTTATTTTTGTCTTACCGGAAATTACGTAGATTTACACAAACCACATCCTCTGGTATTGTCTTTTTGGAGTAAAGAAACTATTTATATTAACTACACGCTACAAAATTATGACAATTAAGTTACTGAACTGTATTTAGAAATAAAATAAGAGCTTTCAGAATGAAGGTAAAGGTGGTCTAGGAGTAAAGGACGAAAAGACTAGAATCCTAATGTTTACACGACTTTTTTTCTCAAAGTAATTACACGTAAAGTATATCTGCTTAGCACTCATTTAATAAATAAGTTCATATTAAGGAAAAAAAAAACATATATTTCAAATTAAATTTATACTTATATCATGTTCAATTACAAGACTATACCATCTATTTTTACACATATTTAGCATCTCCGTACAAGAAAGACCTTTGCAATTTTACTAGGAATTTCTTAGCCAACTGGGCTTCCAAAAATTTTCCTTGTAAAAGTACACGTATGTTATTTGAATGTAAAAATTACGAAAGAGAACGTTGGACGTACAGGCCTACACACTGCGATACATCCGAGAATGAATAATTTCTTTCAACGATAGATACGTGTCCCTTGGTTTTATTTCCCTGTTTACTTCAAGATTCAGAAATTCAATATCCAGTAAAGATATTTGATTTGTCACAGTGTTTATATTTTAAGAATATTCATAGCTATCAACGGAGGACTTCATCAGTACCACGGAATGAATGAACCTAAAAAAAACATTCATCCATGACGTCACTCATTTAAGACAATGTCAATAATATCCTACAGCAGTATACACTGATCGGAGTGGAAGGGTAAGACAATGATTCGAATTTGTCAATGAAACTAATTTTATTTCCGGTCCGCCATTTTGTTTTTGGTTTTTCAGAGAACGATACTTTATAAATGCGACTTCGTTAAGAAATGCGTGGTACAAATACAAAATTACCACTTATTTCCCAGAACTTTTGAGGTGGCCGGGTTAGAACGTCTAGTGCTGTGCAGATATTTACTGGACAGAAGTTCGCTCGAAAACTGCTCAGTTGGAGCGAGTAACGTCTGCTTAAGAAAAGTATTCAAAGCACGTTACACATCTACGGTTATTTCAAGTGCTATATTAATATATAAGAGGTTAAGTATGCCGAAATATTTCCGCAATGCTGGAACACTCGAAATACTAATAATAAAAAAACAATACAGGATAAAAAAATTAATAAATTAATATATGTATATAAGATTTTTAAATGTTTGATGCAATGGGAGTTAACAATATTAAAATTTATTGGTTTGTGGACGTACAACATTGCTCATGTTTTGTTGACCGAACTTGTATTGAAGGACAAAGTGACAAAATACAAAAAAATTTAAAAAATCCAGAAAACGTATGAATAAACAATTCCACAGGAATTCCGTAATTTTTTTAAAAAATACAGTTCTCAGCAAGAATCCTAAAGGTAGAATTGAGTCAAGAATTTGACAACACCCAAACAAAAAGCCAGACACAAAAAAAAAACCAGGTTACCAATATGAAAAAAGATGGAAATATATACGTAAATAGTGGACAGTGTACAGCAAATAAAACAAGACACAACACAACTCAAGTTAAAATCAACGAAAAAATTCAACGTTTGAGGGATTGCGATCTATCCCCGTTTTCAGGCTGAGACACAGCTGGTGGGAACACCAAGATGCGAATGAAGTTCGCTAGAAAAATGGGGCTTATATAGCCTGGATAGTCTCTAAGCTGCTCGGCCGAAAGTGGCAAAGCATGTGTGATTGGCTGGGCTCTCGGCCAATGAGAGGCAAGTACTCTCCTGATCGGCTGAGCACCTTGTAGTGATGTTGGCTGGTGTTCTGCCGAGACTATTAAACATACATTTGTTTATTTGTTTTATTTATTATTTATTTCTGTAACACTGTTTCTTTTTTATTAAAGGCAACCAAATATCTTTCAGTTCAATGCTCTGTTGCCTAATGATGTTTTTGTTGCTGGCTATGTCAGCTGATTCTTTAATTTTCCTTGGAATTCTGTCTTTTTCCTGAATTATTGGGTTAGCTGAGTCCCAGAGAATTTTATGGCTATTTTCCCACGCATGTTCAGCAAATCTGGATTTCTGTATTTCACCCTTTTTCGTCTTGTTCTTGTGTTATTTGACACGAGTGAATAATGTTCTGCCAGTTTCACCTATGTATAATGAGCCACATTCGAATGGTATTTTGTACATGCATTCGCGTGTCTGTTGTATATCAACTGTAGGTTTTACTTCAGCGAGAATGTTTTTACTGTGGAACTGAAACAGAATTCTGTTCGTAAGTCGTATTTGTTGGCCATCCGTCTTATTTTTTCCAAGAGTCCACGGACATACGGAATAATCAGAGTTCCAGAAGGTGATTTGTCTGCTGCGACTTCACACTTTGGTGAATTTGATTATCTTAACTGCTTCTCAATGATAAATCTGGAATATCTGTTGGCAATAAATTCTTTTCTTAGGTGGCATTGTTCCTCAATTAATGTTTTTTTGTCTGAGCAGATCTTTTCTGCTCGTTTGACTAGGGTGCGAACAATGCCTGACTTTATACTTGTTGGATGGTTGGATTCAAATTGTAGGTATTGACCAGTACGTGTCGGTTTCCTGTACACATTAGTGCTGAGTTTGTGGTTTTATTTGGAGACAAGGGTATCTAGGAAAGGGATGCTATTGTTAGATTCCATTTGATGTGTGAACTGTATTTATGGCCGGAGTGAATTGAGGAAATCTGTATATTCGGTCAGTTTTTCCAGTCCATGTTGCCAAACAAGGAAAGTGTCGTCTAAATATCGCAGCCAAATTTTGGGCGGAATAGTTGTGTTACTTAGTGCCTCTTGTTCCAGATTCTCCATGAATATGTTTGCCATGAAAGGTGACAGTGAGTTTCCCATAGCTATGCCATCAGTTCGTTTATAGAAATCTTCTTTAAACTGAAATAATGTTGCGGTGACACAGAGCGTCATGAGCTCCATTATGGATGAGATGGGTGTCGATGTTCTTTCGCTAAAAGTGCTGTCATTTTACACTTTGAATTTCACTATGGCGAGCGTTTCTTCTACTGGAACATTGGCGAACAATCTCTGGACATCGAAACTCACCAGGATGTCAGACGGTAATACATCTAAGGTTTTGGATACAGCAATATAGTAGCTAAAATCTTTAATGAATGTAGGTGTCTGGCCAGCTAGAGGTTCGACAATGCTCAGCAGATACTTAGACAGATTTTGACATGGGGAGCTGCATGAACAAATGATAGGCCATAAGTGCATGTCTACTTTATGGATTTTCGGTAAACCACATACGCGAGGATGCTTGCTGCTGTGAAGTGAAAGGGCTCTTCGTGTGTTTTTTACACTTTTTGATGGCTTGGTAAACTTTCTGCTCCATGGATGCTATTGGGACCTTGTTAAGAAGTGTGTATTTGCCTGGGGTTATAAGGTCAGTGATTTGCTGTCATAATCAGTTCTTGCTGAGAAGTGTTTTTGTAAAAACAAATGACGGAATTCCTCTGGGATTGTTTATTCTTACGTTTTCTGTTTTTTTTGTATTATTTTTTGTATTTTGTCACTTTGTATTTCAATACAAGTTCGGTTAACAAAACGTGAGCAGTGGCGTATTTCCACAAACCAATAATTTTTAAATATTTATATACTTAACATAAATCCACGGTGCTTGTTTTGTAGACCAAAACGTTTCACAGCAGCGCTTTTCAGATGTTACAGTAACTAAACACAACAAGTAGACTTTGAATAAATGGCTCATAAGTAAAAAAGTTATGAAAACTACGAATTCCAAAAAAAAAAATTACAATTAAAAATAGAAACAATAGTCTATGGGTTTTTATTAAGACATAACATAAGTTTTTAAAGTATGTCTGTTTTTAACTTTAAATAATGAATTGAATTTATGAGGCATTAAAATCAGACTAAAATTTAAATTCTATTTATTTAGAATTCTTGTGTAACAGAATCGTGGACAATACAGTTATGTAAATTGTAAAACTATAATATTTTCAATCTTGTCTTATTAGTGATTTTATATGGTATTACCTCTAAAATTAATTAACTTACTGTTTTTGAAACTAGCATATTGTATAAACTGTTGCAATATATCTTGAGTTATGTTGTTTAACGGTTTAGTCGATTAAACAAACCCCATTAAATAATGTCGTACGCTAATCAAACTTCCACCCATAGTTAATATCCGAAATATGTTTCAAAGAAATGTCTGCTTAGCACATAAGTTTTAAAAATAAAATTTGAAAGAAAATTGTTTGTGAAAGTAATTTCTTTTCTACGGATAACTTAGTTGCAAGTATAGTATAAGCAACAGTAGTCAAACAATGCCAACTGTATAGGCTACAATGTAAGAAACTATTCGTCCTGCTTTGTCGAAGCGTAAAGCGTTATATTAAGTTTGTAGACCAAATTGAATGCAGAAGTTCCATTATTCCAAAATGGCTGGTACTGATCAACCTTAAAGCGGCCGCTATGAGCGACGCTGGCCGGCACATGTATTGTAATATCGCCTCTATGGTCAAAGTGGTAAACTCGCACACAGTGTTCCCGCCGTAACTTTTTACTGTGGGACTTCAGGCGGTGACCCTATCATTTTATTGAACGCGTCACTGTAGCATAGTCAAATGTACTTGTAGACCTCAATTTCGAACAAATCCGTTACATATATATTGTGAAACAACCGCGTAAAAAAGTAGATTTGAACCATGTTTGAGGGCTTTAAAATAATGCTTCCAGTGTGCGTGATGTCATGAAAGTCACATTCACAAGTAGTCTGAAATGTGTTTTCTTTTTTCGTAGATAAGCATTGTGGACGCACGTTTACTGGTCCCTGAGAAAAAAATCTTAACTCCGAACACACTGCACGCAGTTCGAGTGCCATCCAGGCGGCCGCCTTAAGGGCGTTCAAGGGGGGAAAAATTCATAATTTTATATTTGTATAAAATAGTGTTAGTTTTGTAGACATTACTTCAGAGAACATTATCATCTAACGGAAAAAAATTAGCTCATCTAGTTTTCCCGTAATGTCACTTCAAAGTCAAAATTTGCATATTTTTACTTCATACAAAACTTGAAAACCAGTAAATATAATGAAATGGAAAAAATCTCATCAAAACTACACATCACCGTCTACGGCTTGAAGCATATACAAACACATTATAAAATATTTCTGTGCTTAAAAT